>VNWY01000119.1:0-81574 GCA_009869845.1 Pseudachorutes palmiensis | reverse complement strand
ATTACACTGTGATTCGAACTAACCAGGAAGGATGGATATGGTTTTGATGGCTCGAAGAACTCGAAATGTGCGAAGGATCTCGATGGCGTCATCGGCTTCTGAGGAAGATGCCCGTTGTGTAAGCAAACTGAGTTTGACTTCGGTGATGATTCCGAGCCATACGACCGCAAAGTCCAGGATGTTCCAACCATTCCTTAGGTACGAAAATTTGTGAAACAAGAATCCTTTTGCGATGATCTTCAAGACCATTTCAGTCGCGTAAATGGCAAGGAAGATAAGTTCGAGGTACTTGGGGAGGTCCACTTCTCCTATTTCATAGTCGTATTTGTCCTGATTGTAGACTACTCGTTTTGTGTCTGTGGCCAGGGCTACACAGTTGGCGAGAATCGTGAGCATGATGAGTACGTCAAAAATTGGGTGTGAAACGATGTAAATGGCCAATCGCCTGGAGTAGCTGAGTGGCGAGAATGTGTAGAGCGAGTAGGTAGCGGAATAGCGACAGACATGGGTCTTCCCGAACTTGTTGGACAGGACGCAGAACGTGTCGGCGAAGACAAAGGGGTCAACTTCCTCCAGCACTTTTCCATAGATGTGCTGCAAATCCTTTCCAGAATCCTCCTTGGAAACAATGCGCTGGAGAAGATCCTCAGCCGAAGCAGGACGATTTGCCTCCACCTCTGCTGCCGCTGCATGGACTGCTAATGCGTGTGCAGCTTCCGGAGTTTGCTGTTGTTCGCTGAGGACCCGTGACATCCGGTTATATGCAGACTTCCAACGTTCCATTTTTGTGGCTTAATGTCACAGTCTGGAACTTTTCTGCTGCAGTTCCAGAAGACGAAATACGAGACTTCGTCTTTTCAACACAGAATGAACTGGAAATCGGAGGCTGATTGAAAAGTTTGACGATTTGTCGTCAACCATTCCGGGAGTAGTTTCGATAGAAACTAATTTGTAGCCTTTTCAAAGTTCGGTGCCTCGCTTTCTTTTCGGTTAGCCATCCCTCTTGGGCGTCTATAGCGATTCGATTAGAATATTTTCAGCTTTTGTCGCCATTTTGCCGTTTTCGAGATATGGACATCTGCGCATCGCTTGCATCCTTTGCAAGAACCGATTAGTTCGGTGCCTCGCTTTCTTTTCGGTTAGCCATCCCTCTTTGGCGTCTATAGCGATTCGATTAGAATATTTTCAGCTTTTGTCGCCATTTTGCCGTTTTCGAGATATGGAGATCTGCGCATCGCTTGCATCCTGTGTAAGTACCGCTTACAAGAGGGTGGGTTGAAGAAAATAACGACTTACCGGAACCATTCGTTTCGCGGATCACAAGCCTTGAATAGCCATGAATGGTCTAGCTCTCCGCAGACTGTTCGAAACGCCTTCGAATTACTTTTAATACCTTCGAAATGGGTCAATGTTTTATTGGCATTTCCAAAGACTGGCTTTCGCAATCGCAATGCCCCGTTATCTCCTCTCTGAGTGCTGCGGGATTCCTTCAAAGGTTCTCACTTCAGCTCTGGAGCTCTTGATCAGCTGAGCACTTAAGCGCTTCATCGAAGCTTGACTGACTGAAGCGCTAACTGCTCGGTGCAGCTAAGATGCCTAGAAGATTAGTGTCATTAATCATCAAACATCCATTCCTCCGGTATTATTCAACTTCTGGTCAAACTCCAATTCGGGACGCGTACAAATCGCTAATTGCAAAGGGGAAGATAGTCGAAGATGAACATCAGCTGAAGGTCATTGGTCAATTTGACATTTTGGAAGGGTCATTGTTGAACTACGAACCACCAAAACCACCTTCCTCCGCTGCGGGGAAAATAGGTAAACTATTTGGCCAAATCCTCACGGGGAATTCGGATTCGGAAAAGGCCAAGGCCAAAATTCCAAAGGGGATTTACATCTACGGGTCAGTGGGAGGAGGCAAGGTGTGCAAATGATATAATTACTCAGAGTGTAATGCTAATATGTGTGTTGGTTTTGTATGCAGACGATGCTAATGGACTTGTTCTACGACGAGTCACCAATGAAGCTGAAAAAGCGGTTGCACTTCCATGGCTTCATGTCCGATGTCCACCAAAGAATTCATATGGTGAAGAAGGCTACTTCTAAAACTGCTGGGACAAAACCTCAAGTTTATGATCCAATCCCACCTGTAGCTTCCAGTATTGCTCAAGAAGCTTGGCTATTGTGTTTCGACGAGTTCCAGGTAAGCATAGAGGGGTCACAGTGACGGGGGTCAAGATAGGAGAATTTCATTGGTTCTTTTTGACAGGTAGTGGACATTGGAGATGCGATGATAATCAAACGTCTATTTTCGCTGCTGTTCGATTATGGAGTAGTTGTGATTGCAACCTCAAATCGTCATCCGGATGAGCTGTACAAAAACGGACTCCAGAGGTCGAACTTTGTCCCGTTTATCCAAATCCTGAAAGATCATTGTCACATCATAACCCTTGACTCGGGGATTGACTACAGGCAGAAACTACACGCTGACGGCGCTCAAGAATCCAAGTTCTTTTGGTAAGACTTTTATCCTGTTGTTCCTAAAGCTCGAATTTCTTTGTGTTGCTCAAAAGCATAGTGTATTTTTGTATTTACTAAATTCCTAATTGATATTGCAGTAAGCAAGATTGTGATGCAAATGCCGAGCTCGACAAAATATTCAAGTTTCTTTGCTCTAAAGAAAATGACGTAGTCCGACCAAAAACGCTTATTATCAAGGAAAGAAATGTCACGTTTGCAAAAACCTGTGGACAGATCGTTGATTCGTCTTTTTCGGAATTGTGTGACCGGGTGAGCTTCCGCGTGACACAATCACACAATTTCCTTATCTAAAGTGGAACAACGTGTTGATTTTATTTTCACTTTCCAGCCACTTGGAGCCTCCGATTACATCATGATGGCCAATTTCTTCCACACTTTTATCATCCGTGACGTCCCTCAACTGAACCTCAAACTAAAGTCACAAGCACGCCGTTTCATTACACTAGTGGACACTTTGTATGACAATCGTGTGAGGGTTGTGATATCTTCGGAAGTGACGCTGAAGCAGTTATTCCAAGATGAAACCCCAGACCCAGACGCCGTTGCATCGGATGAGAACCGTCACTTGATGGATGATTTGCAAATCAATGCACAATCCGAAGGTGCTAAAGCTTCAATATTTACTGGTGAAGAGGAGCTGTTTGCCTTTCAACGGACAATCTCTCGCCTGAGTGAGATGCAAACAAAGGAATACTGGGACATGTGGGACACATCCTTAGAAGGAAGATGATTTTTAATCACGGTTAGCTGGACTAATACATAATTTTAACCAAATTCTATTCTAGTCAAACCCGTCGTGGACTTTGAGCTTGTGAGTAAACCAATGTGGATTCATTGCTCAGGAGATTTTATGCTCTACTGGAACTATTTACTAAACAAATGAGGGTCCACGGGGAATCTCATGATTCTGTGGTCTACGTTTGGTGTCCTTGGCTGTACATTGATTGGATTTAGAATTCACAATGCTCAGTGCACAGACTGTGTTCTTACTCCTAGTACTTTTCAATTTGTGTATCCTCAACTTGACCGGTATCTTCCAGTTGATCAGTCGATCTGAACTGACTCCGGTACCTGTCGAGGACGATTCGGATTCAGATTCAGAAATCGCCAATTCTGAATACCAGATTCCGAGCAGGTCACATCCGTTTTACGATGAAGTCAACGTAAAGTCAGCTTTGCCTCAGAGGTTATTGAACATATTTAAAAAGTCAACCTACTGTGTTCTAACTTTTTTTTTGAAATTGCAGGATTATTAATTCCAGGAAGGCAGTCACAAAGAAGGCGAAGCGTCAAAAGACAACTGTGAAACCTATTACCAATGGAGTGAAAGTTATCACCACAGTTGCCCTCAAAGTCCCACTTGAGTAACCATTCCAAGAAGCCTAGATGTATTGTCGATTACCCATCTATAGAGGAACTTCATTTTAATCAAACATACTGGCAGGTAATCCTCAAAAGCTCGCTCATTGGCTCAATTAAAAATGGTTTAATTTTTCAATTTTCCCCCAGGTTCTTCGTCACAAGGACGTGTGGGAGTTCTTCATTTTCAGCGCGTTTTACGACAACCGGGAGCTTCTTGTGAAAGATCGGCCTGTAATTCGGATCCTTGGCATTGGGAACACTGATCATCTCAAGTTCAAGAATAGTACGACCCTCTACTGCCAGTTTTGGTACAACGAGTACAGCAGTGTTAAATTTGGGAAGGTCAGCAGCACCCGCTTCCTGTGGCCTTACTGGAACAAACTCGAGAATATTCCCAACTTCCCGTACATGGTTACTTGTCCAATACGTCAAGAACTCAGAGGAATCCCTTATGCAGTGTCTCTTGTAACCAAAGAAACACGTTGTGCCGCTGCCACGAACAGGATTAAAATCATCCGCAGCAGACCATCAAATTCGTCCAATAGTTCAACCGAGTTTGGCGTTTGCGTCAAAGGCCTTGACTTCCCAGGAGATCCAGGAATGGCCTATCGCTTCATCGAGTGGTTTGAACTTCTGAAACTTCAGGGAGTCTCGAAGATCCACATGTACTTGTACCACGTCCATCCAAAGGCACAGAAAGTACTGGACTTTTACGTTCAGAATGGCCTCGTGGATTTAGTCCCTATCACACTTCCAGGGAACCTTGAAAATGAGCCAATGAAGAGGCACGTTTTCTTCCGCAAGAATATCCAAATCAAGCGTCATTTGGAGATCCTTCCGTTCAACGACTGTCTACTTCGGAACATGAATGGACACAAGTACATTGCTTTCCTGGATGTGGATGAAATAATCATCCCAAGGGAGCAGAAAATTAAAACTTGGAAACAGCTCTTCTCCTCACTGGAAAACTCCACTTACATCGAAGAAAGGAGTTACTTTGGAGTGAAGCAGAATGGATGTTTTTTCCACGGTCTGAAACAACCCTTGGTTCCTGGGATTCCAGAAAAGATGCACATGATGCAGCACGTTCTCACAATTCCTGGAAACGACACAAAATTCTGGAAAGGGATGAAGAGCTTCTTTGTTCCAGCTCGGGTGCTTCAAGTGTTCAATCACAATCCAGTGTCATGTGGAGACACTCGGGTCTGCAAGGCCTTCCGCTTCAACGAATCAAAAGCGCTGCTTCATCACTACAAAAACATTCGATATCACTGCAGCGGCGTTCGAATCGCGGATGTGGCACAGTGCCAAAATATAAGCTGCCTCAACAACACCCGGAAGGACAGCGCAGTTTGGAAATACAAGAAGGAACTTATACCAAGGTTTAACGCCGCCGTAGCTGCCATTTTTAAATAAGTTCCCAGTAAAACCCACTGCTTGTTTTCATTTTTACTAAACTCTGTTCGCACTGCCTAAAGTTTAGGTCCAATGACACAAGGAATTGCCGTCGCTTTCATTTTTTTTTGTCAGTAAATCCATGAATCCAGAGCGCTGCTATTAAAAACACTGCCGCCATCGCTGCCAATTTTTCAAAGTTAAATCAATATATTTTGTGTATAAGTGTTTGACATTTTCTGATCAAAATTGAGGATATAAACTCTAAAAATGAGATAATTTGTGGAATACTGCTAATTAAAAAGGTAATCATGTGTAGAGATTCAGGACCTTCACAATAAAGAAAATGAGCATTGCAGGAATTCTTAGGAAAAGAATATTTTGAAATTCTTAAATTCTATTGTAAAGAATGAGAAATGTATATAAATATTTTGATATAAAATTCCTGGAAAATTATAGTTCCTTGGTACAAAAATTGACAAATGACCCTTAACTTGAATTGCTAACCTGGTATTTGATACTTGTGATCAAGGAACTTTCGTTTGTGTCTTTTTCCATTGTCGTCACACACCATCGCATATCATCGAGGTCATTTTAGGTACACAATTAATAGGTACATATTCTGGAACAAGGTAATCAAAAATTATCAAGTTATGGCAACTGGAAATATATGCTTGAGCTCATCCTCCAAGATCCCGGCAACTATCCCGGGTCCTTTACTGATCCAATTTCGGAGTTCCGTTTCCATTGTTATTTGGGCCACCTCGTTTCTTCCAGTGGATCTCCGCGTGTTTCTTCATGTGATCCTTCCTGATGAAGCCTTTCCCACATTCGAGACATTCGAAGGGTTTCTTCCCCGTGTGCAAGGTAAAGTGTCGCTGCAAATCCGTCTTGAAGTTGAATGTCTTATGAGCATTCGGAGCATCTGAACGGTTTATCACCACCGTGCTTGGAGACGTGAAGGGAGAGAGCTGGCTCTTCACTGAATCGTTTTCCGCATCTGGGGCATTTGAATGGCCTCCCTTCCGGAGAGTGAAGACTATTCTTGTGCTGAGTAAGGTAACAATTCCTGGTAAAAGTTTTGGAGCAATTTGGACATTGGATGAGCTTCTCCTTTCCTTCTTGATCTGAAAGTGGTGGGCTCGTGTCCAGTGGTACAGGAAGAAGCTCAGTTATGGTCTCAGAATCATTACCACTAGAAGTCGTCGGGCTTCCGGTGCTGTTATCATTGCTCGTCAGTGAAGCTTCTCCTTCGGCTGGACTCAGCCAGGAGATACAGTTTTGTGGAGAGCCGTCACGCGTCACTTCTGGGCTGTCTTCCTCTTCTTCCTTCTTCACTTGAACTTCCGGTTCGTCTTCAGCAGTTCCATTTCCGGCTTCCCGGTGATACCCTTGTGGCTCTTGTGGTGGTGGATAGTGAGAGCTGGTAACTGAGCTGAATGGTGGGAGTATTGCTTCCATTGCTGGATAACCACCATTGTTGTAAATTGGAATTGGTATTGAGTGAACGTTGTAAATTCCACCTCCTTCAAAGTGGGTGAATTGAGGGTGATGTGGTTGAGATTCACTGACTGAGTAAATATATGATGGCTGCGGTGGGGCTGGAGCGTAATGAGTAGGTGGTGGCGCCATTCCCGGGCGACCTTCGCTCACATGCCCGACACTGGTTCCATTCCCATTGTGAGGGAGGTCAGGGCTGGAATTGTGCCGTGAAGTGACGTCTTTATCAACTTGGGGGCCGAAAGGAGCTCCGATGTCAATTTTCTGCTTTTTCGTTTTCTTCCCTTTCCCACGTCCAGGGCCAACTGGTGGGTCCACACCATCTCCATTTTGCTGAGCCGAATTCTGCAAAATTAATTTAAAAAACAGTTTTCCACTGTCAACTCTGAGGCTTCCGTAAGCAATTTCTAAATGCACTAACCTTATGAAGCGTAGTCCCGTAATGACGCTTAAGATGTCCACTGCTTGTAAACCACTGAAAAATGTAAACGATTAAATTAGTAACTTAGCCACGTGGGTCAGAAGTTAGAATTTGAATGGAATGAAAGGGTATTGAAGGTACCTTGCTGCAAGAAGTGCATTCATACGCTTTTGGTCGTTTGCAAGCGCCTCCCTTTCCTTTTCCCCTCATCATCTCTGGCGTTACTCCGCTGTCACCATTCTCTCCATCTTTCCTGATCGCCGGAGCAGGTGCTGGCGATGATGAGGACGAAGCGTCATTCTGTTGTGGATGAACCATTGGTTGCGCCTTCTGTTGAAAATGGATTGGGATTTGATCCGTATTAGTCTGTGGTGGTCCCGTATATTTCACTTCCTGTGGGACATAGTTGCCATAAATGATATTCTGAGGTGGTGGATTCTGTCCATAAATCTCCTGCTGCTGCGGGTGATAAATATGAGCTTGGTAATGTGGATGATCTCCAGGAGGAAGGCCTTGTGGCCACCCGTTTGAAATCGTCGGTGGCTGCGGTGGGGCCTGGCTCATCAAATACGGTCTGTAGAAATTCTGCTCCTGCTGAATATTATAAAGGTGAACACGATTCGAATCCAAGTCTAAAATCTCCGCTGGCTGCTGCTCTCCGGATGTCCTTTCTTTTGTAATCCTAGAAGCACTCCTCCCCTGCTCATCCTGGTGATACTGATTCGGTGAGAACTGATTCTGCTGCGGTGGTTGTAAGAAATGAAGGGGTTGTCCAAAATGAGGGAAGTTGTGGATAAACGCTTGTGCTGACGAAGCTTGATTGCTAAAGTTTGAGGGTGAAGGTGGCGGTGGAGGGAGCTCACTCTTGGCCTCCATCTTTCCCGACGGTGATGATTCCGAATTAGGTGCCCAGCGACTGAGTAGGTTTTCCTTGTGATATGTTAAATGTACTTGTAAGCTTGTGCTCGACTCGAACATAACCCCACAGTCCTCACAGTAGTTTTCAACTGTTGTTCGTGGTGGTTGCAGCGGTTGTTGCAGCGGCGGCGGAGGTGATACAGCTACTGGGTCTCCAGGTTCCATGTCACGTCAGCAACATCTTAGTCTCTAAACGGAGCTCCACGCTACCCATTCTAAAATTAAACAAAAGAAACTTAATCAGGTATAAACAAACTAAACCCACTAATCCCTACCCTTGGGAAAATCATGCTTTAATTACACGCCACTCCAGAATAAAACAGAGAAATTCTATATAGGAGGTTAAAGCCATGAACAGCTCCAAATTGAATGCTTACGTGAGAGTTGATGATTACGAAGGTAGAGGTCAAGTGTAAAGGTCAAAAGCAGCAGATGAGTCAGACAGACGGCTGTTTTGAATGTAATTGTTAAATTACTGCCCTTCCAACCCTTTCTGCCAGTGGCCAGTTGGAAGGTTTTGATTGACCTTTGTGTTAATTTTTAATGGTAGTTTATGTGACCTGTGACAGAATGGAGTCTCTTGTTTTTCTGTTTTTGGAAGCCTTGAGGGTACTTTTTGTTGCTTGGAAGGAGGCTAAAATGCAGCCAGAGGAGAAGGGGAGGGGGTTGTTTTTCTGCAGGCAAAAATACAACTTTCACGAATTCCAAAAATAAAAGACGCCAGTTAAAAATAAATCAAAAATTCAACTGATTTTAGAACTCTGAACTCAGGTTAATACTCTGAGTGGAACAATGACCTCCTTCACGAGGTCATTGACCCTTGACCTCTGATTATTGATGATAATGCCCTTTTAGGTTTAGCAATTGACTTGGCACAACGATGTACACATTTTAATTTGGTATTTTAGTCTAATGTCTGTAATTCTCACTGCTCCACATGGCGGCTTGCATCCTTCGGGACCTCCTGTGGTTCGCCTTCTTGACCTTCATTGACCTGAGGTTCTGTCTCCCGGAGGTTACGGGTATCAATCACTTCAGGTTCTCCTCCTCCTTCCTCAGGGTTGGGATCAGTCACCGTTGGTTTATGATTGATGCTTTCACTATTTGCATTTTGACTGTTGTTGATGACTTGACTTGGGCCCTTGACCTCACCCTCGTCATTGAGGTCATACTTTGTCTTCGAAGGCCCTGGTACTTCATTGTCAATACTGACGTCAGTGATCATCAGCAATTGATAGTCAAAGCTTTTGTTGGCATTCTGGGTATCATCGATTTTCTCTTCCTTTTGATCTTCCAACTTGGGTTGGTCGGGATTCTCCGGGTCGTGAACCGGTCCTACCCTTAGTTCTTCGAGCCCTTGTTCTTGTTCTACCGCTGGACCTTCTGCGTCTAAAGCGTCTTCCAGGACATGCTGGGGATTTTGGTGACCGGCCCTTTGGAGTGCAATCCGTGGGAGGAAGATGGACAACGAGAGGATTTTCACGGTGTGGAGAATGAGGACGGCGAAGCCTATGGTGAAGGTCAGGAGATGAGGGTCCTCCTGTACAGTGTCTCGTCCAGCGTCTCTTCCAGTGGTCGTAGAGGTTTCTGTCCAATCGCTTATTGAGTCTTCTGGATCTTCTTCTTCTCCACTGGTCCTGGGGTTGGATGCACCGCTTGTCGTTCGATCCAGAAAGTAGTAGTAAATGTAGGGTAGGATGACATACTTGAGCACCATTAGCCTCGCTTGGACGTTACGCTGGAAGAAAACAAAGTCGTGAACTTGTAAGAATTATGTTATTATGTGTTGGGTGACTGACCTCAAATGTGAACAAAGGTGGCAGTCCCTTGATCTGTGGGAAAGGTTCCTTTGACTCTAGGAAACTGCCCAAGAAGCCGATTGTGGCTCCGATGACACAAAGATAGAAGAATAGAATCCCACTGTCTAGAACGACAAGGTTGAGGATAATATACGAGTAGAAGAGGGGAATGACGTAGCCAATCGTTAATCCGCATTGGCAAAAGAAGAAGAAAGCAATCACTACGTTGGGAAACTCCATTTCGTCAGGGTGTGTCATCCTAAGGGCTCTCAGGTCGTCTTGAACCTGAGCATGGATAGTGTAAGCAATTGAGAAAATCAAGTAAGAGAAGACCAGGATGAAGCAGCAGATGAAGTCTCCGTGATTCTGGCCTAGAAGTCGGAACGTCTGTCGTAGCAAAATCCTTCCGTGCTTTGCTTCTTCAGCAATGGTCTTGTAGCTGTGTCCCAAGGTCTTCTTCATCAAGTCCAAAAGCGTCCTCTTGCTTATGGAAATTCAAGAACTGGACGTAGATCACGTAGATTGACAACATACTCAGGACCATTGAGACAATCACTGGAATCTGAAAAAGAAATTGGAAATGTTAAGATGAAAATGGAAACCACTCTTCAGTCTCCTTTTGAATGTGTTAGTTTACCAGGCCAAGGAAAATCGGGTATCGTCGAATGCCTCTTGCCAGTGGGATCCCCATGACGGACTGTTCGTAGAAGCAGTACACTTTCGTGCATGCGATCATCATCAGGCCTTGGATCAGAGCAATCAAGAATGGAGGCATTTCAGTCCTCCAGCAGAACTGGATTGCAGCGGCGAGTGCAATGGAGCTAAATATACTTGCAAGTAAGCAAGTCACAAACGCAACCGCCTGAATTATCAAATACATGAAGGACAGTCCGGCTCCATGAATCCAGTCAACTACGGCCTTCACACAACGGTGCATTTTTAACGATTTTCGAAGCTTCGAACGTAAGCCAATGGATCCAAACCTTGTCCTTTACTTGGTCCTGTACCAGTTTTCAGCACGATGTTTGTTGGATTCCGTTTTTTTAGAAGAGGCTTTCAATGTCAAGGGAATTGAAAGGAAAACTTCAAAAGCTCGAAGAAATAGTAAAGAAAATTTTAGAATTTGACCTTGACCAGATTTGATCTTCAAATTACGATCAGAAAGCTTTGACAAGGATCTAAGCTGTAAACAGAATCTTGAAATTTGGTTCCCCGCGCCATCTGTGGGATCCACAGAATCCTTTGTTCCTGGACGCCGTGTTGAACACAGTCGTGTAATCTGCGCATGCCAAGTACAACTTTTTCTGAACAAATTCTCTTAATCCTTGCCAATACTTGAGGATACTTGTGCAGCATTTTACACCCCAAAATCCCATGTTTTATTTCCTTTTATATATCACAAAACCATGTGGGGAATTAAACGCTATATCCGAGTGTACATATAATTTAATTTACAATTATTGACGCTTCCGTATTTTTATAAAACTAGCCATGACTGTAAGCTTAATTGACTTATAGTTAGGAGTGATTATAAAAATGTGCATTTCAGTGCCATCCATGAACTAGGCCAGGCCGTCGCAACTCGCAACCGTCCAGAAGTTAATAAGTGTTAAGTAATTAGCCAAGAAAATTCCGGTTTTGTACTTGATCTGATGTTGTTTTCTTTTATAGTCGTGTGTCATTGGGTTCGCTTTTGTTGCGCTCTCAGTGCAGTGAAGACGTGCTTGGGGAAGTCGCTTTACCCCTCTGAGTAGTCCTTGGGTCTGTAAGTTGTCTGGGCTCTCGTTGTCCTTGTCCACGACCCTGGAAGGTGACTAAGCCGCCTTCAGCTTCCGGCTTCCGAAGTAAGCCTTGTAGAAGAAGTGAGCAAAGAGTACAAAGTATGAGGCGTACATGGCCAGTCCGAGATGGAGGTGATAGTGGGTCACGTCGCAGTCGAGACCCTTGGCCTTGGCGGCGTAGGCATAGCCATTGACAACTACTCCTACGACCATTTGCGACAACTGGAGGATTGTGATGGTCATGGCTATCGGGCGTGGGACCCAAATCCCAACTGAACGCAGTGCGTAGTATGTGTACATCATCGAGTGGATGAAAAAGTTGACGACGATAAACCACCGTGCTGGAGCGATTTGGTCAGCGTAGAAATACCAGCAGTAGAGCAAAACTGTGACATGGTGATACCTGGAAATGAAAAAAGGCTCATTGATGAAACCTCACTAATGAAAAAATCATTGAGGATATTCTAATATCCTAATAAATCCGAATAAATTAAGAACCCGAAGGAAGGTGGATTAATTTGGCTAATTCAGCCGGGGTTACGTAAGTATTTAACATGGACAGGTGCCAATTGTAAGCCTTTTTTAGAAAGTGAGTTAATAGTTCTAATTGCTTGCGTGATTTGTGTAACTTTTTCATGTCACACGGACTGTGGTCAGCCACGCATTGTTGAGTTTTAATTACCATACCCTCAAGTTATAGCTTACCAGTGAAGGAAAATGAGCTGTCTCTTTCGGAGCACGATGAACACCGTGTCTACGAGCTCAGCTAATTTGGACATGCAGAACATCCATCCCCAGAAGACAGCGGAGTCGCTGATTTCAGTACTGGAAAAACCAAAAACAAACCCGGTCTCATTAACCTTGTCAATTTTGTTTTTCCAGAAAAGTGTGAGGCGCAGTAGTTTTGGTCTTCTATGTAATTTAATGGCCACGTTAATTAATAAAGCACGATGTTTTTGTTGAGGAAGGGCGCGGTGACATGCCAGAAAAAGTTGGCTTTTTCCTTCCTGCGGCAGAAGATCAACTTTTGGATCTTTATCATCTTCGCATCACGAAAATAAAACTCGTTTTCCGCCGTCCTTCATCAGAGATTATTCAATACCCAACAAAAATTGAAGGAGAGTGACAATTAACTTGTTACGATATTCCATCCAATTCTGTTTTTAAAGTTTTGCTTGACCTTGCTTTGTCCAGGACTTACCAAGGGGCGCAAACAGAGTTATGGAACCCGTTTGGATCGAAACGAAAGAGGTTTATAAATTCTGGCAGGACTGCAAAAGTCCCAGAAATTGAGAACGCTGCGAGTACTACGTTCCACACGGCCATGACACGCCGGAGGTCCATTGGTTTCCGATTCCTCATGTACTCTTGACCCAGGTAGATGAAAACCACATAGGCCACGACCCCGTACAAACTCACGGTCCAGTTCTTCTCCATCCAATTACGCTTCTCGTAACGGTCGAAATCAGCAAAGAGATTAAAGAGACTTGAGACAGTCCCGTTCTCATGCATCTGCAAATTAATAAATTAATTAGGATCTGTCACCGTTAATTATTCATCGACGAATTACAAAATGACTCGATTATTCATCAGATAAGGTAGAATAAGGTGAAGGTCGAAAGGAGTCATCGAAAGCTGCCGATTGGTCAACAGAGTTTTGCAACAAAAGGGAAACCCGTTCTGATTGGCCCTTTCCAAAATAATCCCTGTACCTAGCTGTACAAGGGGTTATTTCGGAGGCCTTGACCCGCAGTGTGACACAAAGTGACACACAACGTGCCTAAGCTTCATAAGCGATGTTCTACTTTTCTCCATGCTCGAAACGTTGTGTATCCATTTTAATACAAAAGCCTGATTGGTGAGATTTTTGCGGAAGGAGGACGCGGACGAAACCGGTACAAGAACGCATCTTTCATTCTCAGTCTGAATGACCCAAAAAACCCAAACGCCCAGACCCAAATCCACATTAGAAATGAAACCCAATTTCCGTAGGAAATGAAATGACCTCTCATGTCTCTCGACTGCTCACCTTGACTCGTTGAATTTCCATCTCCTTCCGCTTTTTCAATTATATTTCAATTAGTAATTTGGGGATAAATTGCAATTTCCCAAGGTGCGTCTTTCTAAAAAATCGGTGAGAGCAGGACAGTCAATGACGAAGCATGACCAGCTTGACTGTTGGTTTTCAGTATGTCACTTTCTCTCTCTTTCCGTCGAGTGTTTTGCAAATCTTTGCCACAAGATTGGCAAGATGATTGGTGACCAGAGGCAGTTCCTTTGGACGACTGAGGCGACCACTGCCATTAGCATCCCTTTTCATAAACTTCATTGAGCTGCTAAACGAATCAGGTTTGAGGATGGACTTTGCCTCGTGTGGAAACTCACCTGACCAACTGACGAGATTTTCATGAAGAATATAAATTGTGTTGGGAAAGACCAACAATGTAGCATTAGTTATGACAGTATGAGTCAAGTGGGGATAAAAGGTTTTAGGACAGGGCGACATTGTCGCCCTGTGGGTCCGTACGTCGCCCCCTGTGCGTCAGAGCCTCTCCTCCTCCCTGACCGTTCAATGAAACCACGTTCCTGAATTTCCAGGCAAACGAGATTTGAAGGTGACACGAGGTCAACAGATCCCTGGCGCAGAGTAACGCTTGAGATCTCACTCTTGAAACCGGATGTCTGGAACGGCTCTGATAAAATTATGCTAATTCACTGGCATTAATTCAGGCAGGTGCAGGTGACGCGTGTGAAAAGTTGTTTCAGGACGCAACGTGCCGAGCAGAGGAGTGCGATGGACTCCAAGTTCATGGATCCCCTCCTGTCAACTTGGATAATCCGAATCCGTGTAGCTAATTACACGTTTTGATTTAGTATCTTTACATTACCGGTTTAAACCAGAGATCCACCAGAGCGTCAAGTTTTGGACATTTGAGAGTCATTGACAGACTTTTTAATGATGAGAAATTGGTGGTTTGTGCTTTTGGTTGATATAACAGAGGCTGGACACTTTTGACTCCGCGTGTGATTTCTGTAAGGACTAGAAGGCTCTTTGTTTTAGCATAAGGAAGAAAGAGCTGCGGCTCTGCTTGAAATCTTTGGTAAATTGTTACTGTGTAATGAGACTCTTCAGGGGCTTGGGCCAAGGGTGACATGATCCTTGTTCCCTTCCCACTTGATGTTGGTATACTCTCGACCAACTTCGAGTGCCTTCTGCTGAGCTTGGATCCGCTGAGATACAGTTTCCACGTAGTGAAGAAGTGCCAAGTACACGAACCTGATGGACATCATCATAACTCAGTTATTACAAAAATAGCCGTTAATCGAAAGCGGATTTAAACTTACTGGTACTGAGCTTCGGTCTGGACCATCCCGGATCTTTGGCTCCGCACCATTTGGATCGTTCGTCGGACATCGATGTCCGTATGGAGTCCACGGCGGCGCACTTGATCCACAATCAGATCTATCACGATAAAAGTTCCAGTACGCCCAATCCCAGCAGAACAGTGGACGATGATTGGTCCGGAATTCTCAATACTCTCCTGACGCTGGTTGACCTCGGCGAGGAAATTTAGAACGCAGCCTGGGTCATCTGGAACTCCGTGGTCTGGCCATGCCTAAGATGATAAATTAATTGTTGGCGTTGAAAGTCGCAAGATATTTGATGACCCGGAGATCCTTACGCTAAAATGGAATTGGTAGATGATCCTCTCCACTTTGTCCTTGCAAAGGGTGAATTCTCGAAGCGTAAAGTCGGAATTGGTTGATTCCCGGATGTGCATGAGATTCATGCCACCGTCAAGTGCCTTGGTCTCCCCCGAGTCTGGCCAGTAATGAGCACACTTGCTCTGTCAAACGAATCCAATTAGTTTAGGGTACAAATTAATTACACTGTCGCGTGTATACGATAAAAAATTGATACCTTGCTCCTTTCAATATCTTTTGTGGTGGAGACAATGACTCGAGAGTTTTCCTGCCAGATCATAAACCAAAAGTCCGAAATCGTCGAGGGAAGACAGCCTTGCGTGGCAATGTAGCATTTCTTGCAATCCTCAAATATCTCCCCTTCCGGCTAAACATTGGAACAAAAACAATAAGGTTTAAGCAATTGTAAGTTAAAGATAAGCTTGAGAATATGATAATAAAAGCCTGACCTTGATGTAGTTGGCGTTGATGTAGTCGTGTGGCCAGGGCTCCCTCAAAATAACTCTTGTGTGATCAAATGGTAGGATATTCTTGTATCGATTTTTGTAGCGATTTGCCACTTTCTGCCCTTCTTTCCGAGAAAATAAATGTTTCACTTCTTGCTGCTGGAGAGATTCGAATTCTTCCCAAAATCCAGCCTTCTTCCCATTTTCGCGCTGGAGCTCCTTTACACGGACGTCAATCCCGGAAGCAGGGATTCTGGTTGCATTCAGTGGCTGCTTCAGATGCACAATTGTACCTGTGGTGTCTACCATCGGATTCAGCTGAAAATAAAAGTCAACATTCTCATACAGTCCAGAAACAATGTCAAGCGAATTTTCAACTTACCTTGCAGTGCTCAATGAGTTCACTTAGAGATTCAAATTTTTCACCACCACCAACGTCATACTTGCCATTCTGAATACAGCAAGAAATCAGACCAAGACGACACTCGATAAACTAGAATCTAGCCTAACCTTACAAAGTAAATAGTTGTTGATTACTCACTTGGCACCTAATCTTGACATGGGTGACTACATTGTCTGTCCGGACGGAGAGAACAAAGTGTCCCGGTTGAGACTGTGACTCTCTCACAAGGAATGATCCTGACTTTGCTTTTTCGGTCAATACTTTCTCAGCTTGCTTCCCTCCAATGTCACCGTGGAACCACCGCTCACTCGTCGGGTCGGCACAGTACAGTGGGAATTTGAGTTCTATAGGTTCACCAGTCTTCTCTCGCAGTTGACCCTGCAAATGAAAGCATTCATTGAAACTCATATGAATATGTTGTGAGTTCTGACGAGGATCCCGAACCTGATTTTCAGTATAAAACTGGATTAGTTCAGACAAAGTGGCGAATTTTTCACCACCGTAAAGATCATAAAAGTCTCCAGTGTTCTGGATTTTGACATGAGTGACATTCCCTTGCCTTCGGAGTACACTCAGAGTAAAATCTCCAGGGGATGACCTGGAAGGCCTTGCCAAATAACTTCCTTCACGCACTCCACGTTCCAGAAGGAGTCGCTCTGCTTCCAGGCCAGAGATGTTTGGATGGAACCATCTAATATAAGTATTTAAACGGTGACACCAGTTGGTAATGCTCGTTTTTCCATAAATAGATTACCTACGATACGAGCTCATCATTCCTGACCGTCGTTCAGTAGAATGTCATTTACACAATTCTTGATAGACAATTTACAAGTTCAGATGACGGTGGAATGTTTGCTGCATAAAAGAAAGAGAATCAATTAAAAACCACTTTTCCTTCCAACCAGTACCAGGAAATTGATTACTGACGTATAGCGCTTTTACACGTAAATATCAACTGTTGTGATACTGACTAATCAACGGTTTAGCTCAAGTTCTAAAAGTGACTCCCCTACTGTAGAGGACAGCTCAGAGGTCAAAAGTCAGTTTGTGTTTCTTTCCGTCCTTCCAAGGTCAACTTTGATGTCATGATTTTTCTTTGATTTCCCAAGCAGCTGTTGACTCTGCTCACTTTTATTGATTTTTAGCAAATTCAAATCAGCGCCAATTTCAACTCTCAACTCCATGCTGCCCCACTGGAAATTATAAGTTAATTAATTTAACTTTAATTAATTAATTCTAAGTAATAAAGGTATTTATGACTCGTTGCGAGTATAAAAGGTGCCAGTGTCTGAAGTAAAGGAAACGGATTTATTTATATGAAAAGATGATTTTACAAAACCTTGGTAAAATGGCAAATCCTGATTTTTAACAATAAAATGAGGATGTAGCAGCTTTATAAATCGGTTTTGGTCTTTTTGAAAGCAAAATGGCTAAATAGGATTTCAGATGAATGCTAAAAACTCGTTTGGAATTAATTCACAAATAGTAAAAGACTTTCCACTGAAGTAATGGTAGTTTAGTTTCTCGTTGTATTGTGATGACTTTTTGGGATAATTATTGACCCATGCCACACAAAAGGTTTGGAAAGGTCAAGGTTAGTTTCCATTGTTCAAATGCTTTGCAAGTTAAAACAATAGCAGGAGCGTTTTTTTGCGGAAGAAATGGAGTTGATGAAAACCGGTGTTTTGTTTGTGACAATAGGGGTGACGCTTCCTTTGCTGAGATGGACGATAAGGAAGTTTTATCGCCATGGACTGGACGTGTCCAAACGCACGACAGCCAGACAGTCCATCGGTCCACTCCAGCCATGACGTGAAGCGATTTGCGTCACTTGGCCCGGACACAGTTTTTAAAGCATTTTTGACGCAGGTTGCTAGCGAGGGAGGAGGTGGGGATTTCTTTGGGCGTCGCCGTAGAGAGGCGTCGTAAGGAAGACAAATTCACCGCATTCTCTTGCGTGGTTTTTGCAAGGGAACTGCCCTGCGACGGCGTTATTCCTTCCTTGTCCACGCACTCAACGGCACTCTTGGACACTGAAAGGGACTCAAAGTGACCCTTGACACGCTCTCTACGATTCACTGCGTCCACGCCGGCAAAGAAATAATTATTGTCCCGACAAGTCTTCAACTGTCAGTCCATAGGTCTCCGTCTCCGACTCGGTTAGTGACACTGTTGGACTCAGCTGATGAATATTGGAAACTAAAATTACTAATGTTATAATAGGTCAAGCAGGTCGGCGATGGAGAGGAAGAAGGTCAAAGTTCACCAGGCAGAATTGATCCGGCTTAAAAAGGAAGAAAAGGAAGATGTGCTGAGTGACATTGAAGAAGAGCAAGATACCTGGAACTCTCATGACAATTCCAATGGATGCTCCAACGACGGAGACGATGGCCATGACAATGGCATGACCTTGTCAACTGACGGTGACCTCTTTGTCAGGCGCGGAAGGTCAAACAATCCATACTGGACACCCGAGATTGAACAAGTTTTTATAGATAAAATCCGGTCCTACCCACCGCTCTATGACCACTCTAATGAAAACTGGAAAAATACGTCAGTCAAAGATCTCATTTGGGAAGAGATCTCAACAGAAATTGGGATACCGGGTGAGGTCATATAAGGTCATTAACTTGGAAGAATGCAGGAACTAATTATACTTTTATTTTACTTAGCGAACGAGTGCCGGAGACATTTTAAGCACATGAGGTAACCATTCAACAATAACAGTTACTTAACTGTGGCATAAATTAATTGAAACGTGATTTTCAGGGATAAGTTTGTACGGCATAAAAGAACGGGACGAGGATCAAAGAGCTGGAAAGCTGGAGAGGCCATGAATTTCCTGATAGAGATGGACCTTATCAAACATCGGCCAAAGAACTTGAACGACCTTGAATTTATCCGGGGGTTCTCTCCAGATGATCCAAAGTAAGCAATTCTGGTTTCATTCACTCAAGGTCACTCACAATGTCCTTTTCCTCATCCAGGTCAAAATCAGAAGACGGAAGGAGTCCTAGTCCTAAAATTGAAATTATCCAGTCCAATGGCAATAGTCGAACTTTGACACCAGCTTATAATTCCAGGTAACCCAGCTTTCTCCTCCAGTTTTACCAAGTTTTGCTGAAGTGCTTATAAAATGGAATTATTTAACTATACAGGTTATTACGCTCGACGCTGAAGCGAAAATCGTCAGAGGATTCCACCAATATGTTAGAGACCCGTCACAAACCAGAGTCAATTGAAGTCCCACCATCGCCAGTTCGCAAAGGAGTGACCGCTGAACCTCGTCTTGTTCATCTAAACGGAGATTCAAAAGAGACACGGCCACAAGTGCCAATCCTCTCTCCCGCACCACCGCATCTAGTCATCTCTGCGCTACCTTCGTCACAATTCAAAGGGCCAGAAGAGCCTGTCAAGAGTACTCCTAGTCATGGACCGAATTACTATTTCGGACAGTACATTGCAAGTGTCCTAGACGCACTGCCACAAGGGGAGAGTCTCATGACCAGACATAAATTACAAGAAATCTTGTTTGAAGCTCAGCGGAAGTCGGTCAATCCCCCACCAGCGGCACAGGTCATACAGTTCCAGTGCACAAACTGCACTGCACTCTTTGCACCCATTTGAAAAACAAGCTTTGGAAATGGACGTCTTAATTTCTAAACTGTTAGGTCTGAGGTGGTCCTAGAGCAGTAACTTTTACTTCAGCAATAACCTTTAAATTATTCTCCAGAGTCACAAAGTCAGATAAAAACTATTTTTGTATTTTAAACGCATTTTGGCAAAAACAGGAGACAATTTCAAAGGTCAAAATTGTCTTTTATTTCTGCTTGAATTGAACAGTGAACTTAACAAGGGTGACAACATTTTAATGACTAAAACCGGGGGAGTGTAATCAACTAAGGTTTATGGCATTAATGCAAAAAACCAACAAGAATTTTGCATTGATTTTAGGCGCGTTGGGAGAAGCTTCCTCACAAACTTAACTTTTACTCGTTTGCGTATCACAGCTGAATTCTTGATTTGGTTGATTCGGCGAAGGCGTTGCGCAGCAACAGTCAGATCAGAGAGGTTCCTTAGGGAGTGTGGGACTTGAATAAAAATAAGGGTCTTTTGTTTCCTCAACTGATCCAAAGGGTACCTTAAGTAGGGCGTGGTTTGAAGGAGCGATAGAATGGATTCGTAGCTTTGACTGGGAGTGGATGAGCCTCTGTGTTGAAGACCCATTGGGAAAGGTCAATCAGTTCATTCGAACTGAAGAGAAGGTAGAGATACTAGAAAAAAGATAACATTGTTATAGTTATACCCCGGGGGTCACACTTTCTGGAAATTACCTTGAGAGTTTCAGCTAGAAAGAAACTTTGTTGGACATCGTCTTGCTGAGGTTGTGTTGCATAGACATTCCGAAGCCCTGAATATCCGCCGGAACCAGGATCCTTACAATGTTTCTGAATTGCTTGGGCAGCATCCCAACCCCAGTCCCTGTACTTGGTGTCACCCGTCAACCTCCACAGGACGAAATATGATTCAATCACTTCGGGACGAAGGATGTAGTACTTTTCATTCTGGCGAAGGGCACGTGCCTCCATTGCATCGCTAAAACGAAAGCTCTCTGGACCTATGGCACACCAAATCAATCACGAAATTATTACAAACTTTTTGTTTCATCTGAAAACTTTGTGGAATTTGTGATTTACCGAGTCGCGTGTGAGTCCGAATGTACGACTCATGACACGTATTTGTAATCCCATGTGCAATTTTCATATGCCTCGTCGTCCTTGCGTCCTTTTTCTTATCAGTAACAGCACCAAGGGCTAATAAGCCACCAGCGAAGCAAGCCAAATGATCCATTTTACTCTCAATCCGGTCATACTTCATCTCTGCAAAGTAGACAAGTCCACTCTTGGAATATCGAATCAGTCCATTCTTCTCGAAGGCATCCATGGCATCATCGTACATTTCACGAGCATCGACATCACCAGTCTGTATGTAGGATTTTAGAAGATATTCATAGAAACTGTCACCCAAGGCCCCCATGGATACGTGATCTACAAAACCCAGAATAAAAATTACACGCATACAGTTTGCCAACTGAATTTTGAATCTTACTTTGAGTGAATTTCCCCATCCTTGGATGGAAGTAGTTGAAATAGAGCCCTTTCGTTTTCTCAGCTTCTTGCATCACTTTCCGAATAGCGTAAACTTTGTCCTTGAACACAGGGTCACCTGAAACATCAATTTGGAACAGCGATTACCTAACTTTTCCAATGAAAAACTTTCCCTTTTGAATAAGAATCTCATTACCTGTGATGTCGGACAAATAAGTAAATTCCAAATGGAGGGTTCCAAACTCAGACAAAATACTGGATCCACTCGAGGCCCAGCCGTAGTTTTTGCTTCCCTGAAAAATACAGAAAAAATTGCAAACTGCGGGATAATGGTTGACTTAGATTCTATGGGAAAACTGGATTTGATGACCTACATCTCTTCCTCCGTTGAGTGTAATGAGCGCATACGGGATGCCTGTGGGTGTGTCAAAGGCCGGAAGTAGTTTCTTCCCTAGTGAGTAAGCCTTGTCCTTGTACATTGGGTCACCAGTCAAAGCGTACATGCTCAACAATCCTCCAACGAAACGAATATTTGTCTCAAAAACGGAAACTTCCGCTCTCTGGAAATGAAAAGAGTCAATGTCAAAAGTCCTTTACGTTTCCCAACAGGATGGATGTCACTTTTTACCATCGCGTCAAAATCCAGATGCTCCGCTATCCAGTCCCTTCCTTCTTGGTACTCTGCTTCTAGTCCCATGATATAAAGTGTGTCCACTGCGTCCACTATTGTGGCTCCAATTTTAGTTGACCCAAAGATGCTCGCGGAATGACCTCTTTTACTAATAGGTCGAAGTTCATTCTCTCCCCAGGCGTACTGTCGATAGCTCTTCCAGGCATCTCGCATCATCTACAAACAAAAACAAAACAAAAGTAGGCCATCAGATTAGAAATTGGATTGATTCGATAAGAATATTTTGCCTTGCTAAATACCTGTACAATAAAATCCCTTTGGTCCCTGACATGGGGGTCAACGTCTGCCCCACGTGTATTGTTACCAAAAATTAAGGGAGAACCCGTGCTCAAAGTGAGCTCTTCCCATGGCTCATTTCCATCGAAAGCCCATGAACTTTCGTTAGAATTTGATGATTCAACTTTGACACCAATGGCTTCTAAGTCAGCGACCCTGTACCAAGGGCTCCATCCTAGGAAAATGAATCCCGGGAAGCAAAGGCCAACGCTGAAAATGAGCAGCGCAAAGAGGACTCTTCGCTTGCGCCTAAGTATAGGAAGAACCATTGTGGCTGGACGCAAGCGACAAACTGGGCGATGGAACGACAGTGACAAGGAGAGATAAGGGGAAGGGGCAGGGTCACACTTGTGCAAATAATACTCGGCTTGGCCATTCATTTTCATGCAAACCCTTCTCTGTCATTGGCACTGTTTACACGTTGCAATTTCCAACAGGCTTTAGACCATAAACCATGTCATTCTACCGACTCATATGTATTTCCTTATCTCAGTTTATATTCCTCAGTTCAATTTTTTGTCTGTCTTTTTTTGCGAGTTGTGGGAATTATAACAGTAACTTTGCACTTTAAAGACAAACCGCGTGCAGAGCCCATCCGTTCTCCTCCCTACTTTTGTCTCTCAATTAAATTTCAATTAGCGTAGTTGAAGAGCATTCATAATGAAAAATTGTGGTTTCAACTCACCGACTGAATAAAGTTTCGTTTCTCTCGCACCGCTGGATTTGCATCGTCCCCACCACGGATGACAATTTTACCAGGCGTAAGGGTCGTGTTGGAGGGAATCAGAGCCCCAGCCCTAGCGTTGAGGTCATGGACGTTGACCTTTGGCGGCCCAGCTGGGGAAAGGATCCCACCCATTGGAGGCAGGACTTTAGCACCATCCTTACTCGTACTGCTTGAAGTAGACGATGTTCTCCGGTCATCAAAGAGCTTTGGTTTCTCCAGTACTCTACGCTGCTCCTCTTCTTGGATTTTGGCAAAGAGACGACGACGATCTTCAGCGTTACGCGGGGACTCTAAAGGACTCGGGATGATTCCATAGCCAGGAGTTTCTTTCCCATTATCGAGACCTGGACATGTTCATAACAACATAATTCATTCATTCCAATAACTTAAAAAGGCTTCGCTCGTTGTCGAAACCTTACCATGAGGCGGAACGGCTAGCTGCGGAGCCAGGAATAAGTCTGGCAGCTTTTGGTACACGTCTTGTACCCCAGCTGATGTTTTAGCCCGGAGGTCCGGTAGGAAGAATACCATTCCAATGCATATCAGGAAGAACGACATAAATATGAGGAACAAGCAGTACTTCTCGCGAAGACGTCGATTCCGAAGGCTTATCCGCCCAGTTAGGCTCCGAACTGAAACAAGACAATAACAGTACAAGCAGAATAAAAGATGACCCAACATGAAGGTGACCTTAGAACAATGTAATCAGATTATGATTAGGCGGTGCGTCATGATTAAGTATACCATTTTTGAAAACACTTACGAGAGTTCATTCTCCTGCAGTTTTATCCAAAAGGCTGCTATAGTGGGAAACAAGCTTAGTTTGTTCGGGTCAAATGAAGGATGACCTTGTCAGTAACTTGATAACTTTCTCATCTTCCTATTAAAATGACGTCATACACTTAAAGTAATTAATAAAACACAAAGAGGTGTTGTTTCGAACGGTGGTCCCTAATTAGCTAACTCCTAAGCTGTTTGGCAGGAACAAACGAAGGACTTGGGAGTGGTAATTTCTCACATTTGACCCCTGTATCCGGAAAGGTCAAAAGGTCAAAAGAAGAATTAAAAATGATTTGATCTTTAAAATTGTTTTCGTCCACACGGTAAACACGTCAGAAGGCATTCAAACTTTGGCGCCGAAACACATCCCTCCCAAACCAGAATTATTTACACCGAAAAATAAGCCAGGCTAAAACTAGGACCGATGGGACTGCTAGGAAATCCAAGAAATTTTCGTCCTTAAAAAATTTGAATTTTTAATTTAAAATTAAAATTTTCAACTTAAAAATGTTGAAATGTTGTAAACATTTCCACAAACCAATTGGATTATTAGCAGAAAATGAAGTCCGGTTTTCGGTTAATTAATCGTATGAAATCACGGAACGGTTGTATTACTTGAAACAGCACTCCAAAAATTTTCAAAGTACTTATTCAAAAATGTTTTTCTCGAATTTCAGAATTGAACCATTTGGAGTTGTTTGACATCATTATTGAAAAATCGCTTTTTTCGTGGGGGGGCATGGAGAAATGCCCAAAACCCCTTGATTTCAACATCTGTGTACCCTTTAAGTAACCTGGACCGAATTTTGGAATGAAACTAATTTATACTGGATTCCGCTGACCCTTGACATTAATTAACATAGTGACGATTTTTAGGACAATGACACAGGCCCCAAATTCCATACTTTAGTCGGTACCCTTTAAGACTGAGCCCAAAAATTATAGGCTTTGTCTCATTTGCCTTCGGCTACCCCGATTGGGCCTGGAAAATTCAAGACCCGGCCTTGAATATGGCCTATATCTCTTACACTTGTGGCCCAAATACGAATGTCGATTAACCACATATTCCTCATTCAGTTTTGAATATATGCGATACATGCGCTTCAGCGTAAACAGCTCGCCTGGACTTCCCAGGAGCAATTGTTTCCCCAAAAACATGAAAAAAGATGAATTCAAGGCTTGAAATTTCCAGCCCCAATCTGGGGAGCCAAAAAGAGACAAATCCTTGAATATTCTAGGCCCAAACAAGGACCAAGCCGTGAATTTCCAGGCCCTGCATGCAGACTGTGCTAGTGGTGCCAGTTTTAGTATGACCACAAGCGAGAGATCGAAATTCTTTATTATTCGGCGATAAAATAAAGTAAAGTGGTGGCGCCCAATTAATTGGTTGTGATTAATTTAATCGACACTGTGTCATTGTTTTAGCGTTAACGAGCTTTGACCCTTCATCTCTGAACCCTGTGCAACAAGGTAAAGGAAGGTAGATTTAAAATTAATGTCGTTTGTGTATTTTACTGGGATTGTCTATGTGTTATTGGCTAGTCAATGCTAGGTTTGTCAAAGGTGAAACCGTTCTCCTTCACGTGAATCAGGCTTCTAACATTTGAAGTAAGTTGTTATGAAACGTTTTTACAGAGTGACAGTTCGAGGCCATCAGGATGATGCTCCGTCGCAGTGGGAAGAGGATTCGTATGGGTAAGAGTGTAACTAATTTAATTTACTTCACACTTGAATATTTATTGTCTGAATTTATTAGACGATCCTCCACCCGAGTTTGAGAATCCGATGACCCCTGGAGAAGCCGAGTCTGGTGGGGATATATTCAGCGAGTCAAGCACAGTCAGTGACCGTACTTTTGACTCCTCATTCCAAGGACCATCATTTGAGCCTGGTCAGAATCTTACCTACTCTGCATCAAATGCATCGGATGAGAGTGCTATGGCATCAGCATCAAGACCACGACGGTCAAAGAGAGGAGCTCAAGCCGCGGTTACAACCCCCAGTAGTGCCGTAAATGAAACACCAGCTAGAAATACACGGCGTGGTGGGAGGCAAGCTGCGGCGGCTGCAGCTGCAGAGCCAGCTGGAAGTTCACCTTCCGAAGAACCAGCTCCGCCTGCCCCAAAGAGGAAAGGAAAAGGAGGGGGAGGAGCAAAGAAGGCGGCTCCGGCTGCCACGTCGGTTGAAGCTGTGGATGATGAGGACGATTTGTACAACGCGATTCTCAATGGACGAGCTTCGTTGCAGCAACTAGTGGACGATTGGATTGAAGAATACAAATCAAATAGGGACTCGACGCTCCTCATTCTGATGCAGTTTTTCATCAGTAGCTCAGGATGCAAAGGGAAAATCACAGCTCAGATGCAAGCAGCGATGGAACATGCTGCAATCATCCGGAAAATGACTGAGGAATTTGACGAAGAAAGTGGGGAATATCCTCTTGTCATGTCCGGGGTTCAATGGAAAAAATTTAGAACCAACTTTTGCGAATTTGTCCAAACACTTGTGAAGCAGTGTCAGTACAGTATCATCTACGACCAGTACTTGATGGACAATGTCATCTCCCTCCTCACGGGACTGTCCGACTCTCAAGTTCGAGCATTCAGACACACAGCTACTCTCGCAGGTATGTATTCAATACAATCTGGTCACCACATTATAACTCTATGATTGTGCTGACTGAATTACTAAATGTTGGGGGTGAGAGTTTTTCATTTATATTTTTTCAAACAGCAATGAAGTTAATGACCGCATTGGTGGATGTGGCACTCACGGTTTCTATTAATTTGGACAACACACAACGCCAATATGAAGCAGAACGACAGAAGGGAACAGGAAAAAGAGCCTCAGATCGCCTCGAAACGCTTATGTTGAAGAGGCAAGAATTGGAAGAGAACATGGACGAGATCAAGAATGTTTTGACATACATGTTCAAGTCTGTTTTTGTTCATCGTTACCGAGACACTCTTCCCGAGATCCGGGCCATTTGCATGTCAGAAATTGGAATTTGGATGAAAAAGTTTCATCAAAACTTCTTGGACGATTCTTACCTCAAGTACATCGGATGGACTCTTCATGACAAAGTGGGTGAAGTCCGTCTCAAGTGTCTTCAGGCCCTTCAGCCTCTTTACTCTTCAGAAGAACTCAAGGGTAAGCTGGAGCTTTTCACATCAAAATTCAAAGACAGGATCGTGGCCATGACGTTGGACAAGGAATACGATGTCGCTGTTCAGGCAGTGAAGCTTGTCATTTCCATTCACAAGTAAGGACATCATTGATACAACTTTTCCAAACTTTTGGAGTCAATCATTTAAAGTAGTTTTGTTTATGGGCTCCTTATTCTTTTACTTTCAGGTATCATCGTGAAATCCTGTCTGACAAGGATTGTGAATTGGTCTATGAACTCGTGTATTCAAGTCATCGAGCAGTGGCTCAAGCCGCTGGTGAATTTCTAAACGAGCGACTCTTTGTTCTGGACGAAGTCGCCGTGGACAATGTCCGCACTGCTCGCGGCAAGCAGCGTCAGCCAAACACTCCTTTGATTCGGGATCTGGTTCAGTTTTTCATCGAGTCTGAACTGCACGAGCATGGAGCTTATTTGGTTGACTCATTGATTGATTCGAATCCTATGATGAAGGACTGGGAGTGCATGACTGATCTCTTGTTGGAAGATCCAGGTCCAGTGGAAGAAGCATTGGATGATAAACAAGAGTCATCACTGATTGAGATCATGGTGTGCGCGGTGAGGCAGTGCGCTACTGGGGAACCACCAATTGGACGAGGACCGACGAGAAAGGTATTATAAAACTTCAAATGCCAAGGACATTCATTCAAAGCAGTTGGATCAGACCTGGTATTCATGTACACTCATTTATGATTAGGTTTTGTCAGCAAAAGAACTAAAGGGTGTAAGCGATGACAAGAACCGACTAACCGAGCATTTCATCCCGACACTTCCAAATCTCTTGTCCAAGTTCAAAATGGACTCGGACAAAGTGGCGAATCTCCTCTCCCTTCCCCAGTACTTTGATCTCGAGATTTACACGACATCTCGTCAGGAAAGGAGCTTAGACCATCTCCTTGAACTCATTGGAGAAATCACAGAGATCCATACTGACATCGAAGTACTGGAAGTGGCAGCCAAATCATTGGAAATCATTTGCTGCGATGACGCTCGAAAGTCGAGTCGGACGGAAGTTGCTCTGATGAATGTTCTCGAGGCCATTTGGGACAGGGCCAGTGGAGCTATTGACGAATATGAGGCTGCCACGGATAACGACGGGGAAGCTGATGCAGATGAAGTCTTCAATCTCAGGATGACACTCCGCAAAATCGCAGTGTTTTCGGGATGTCACAGTTTTGACAAATGGGAAGTATGGGCCAAACTCTTCCGAATCATTCGACAAACTTGCCTCAACACCCGTGCGTTTCCAGAAGACGTAAGCTTTTATTAGCAAGGAAAAAAGACGCAGCAGAACTGTTGAAATTATAGTTGACTTTCACAATTTAAACTTTTTTTCTTCTGCAGTCGGTGAAATCAGCCATCGCCGCTTGCTACTTCGACCTCCTCTGGGATCTGAAGAATATCCAAGAGAAAGGAGAGCTTGGAGTGACAGTGAGGCAAGAGATTGACGTCCTTGTGAAGAAGACGACCGAGTATATGGACGAGATGAAGCAACTGCTAATCAAGTCCGAGTCCATTCTATACAAGGAAGAAGCCTACACCTCAATTTGCGATGCTCTCGTTGTCTTCTGTGAACAGCTTGCTGTCAACTCCTGGATCCAACCACTCGTCTACAAACCAACTCCAGAGCTCCAGGAAGAGCTCAATTCTTTTATGCAAATCCACGTCTTCTCCGAGGAGCGAGATGAAGATTTGGACGAGCACGCGAGGATTGAATTGCTTCACAAGAGACGAAATTTCTTGGCCCAGTATTGTAAATTGATTGTGTACAATATCCTTCCAACTCGAGCCGCTTCAGATGTATTCAAGCACTACGTCAGGGTAAGGTTTCCTGGTAAAAATCAAGTGCATAAAAGTACTTTATAGTTAAAATTTTGTAATCCCCAGTATTATAACGACTACGGCGACATTATCAAAGCCACACTTGGGAAGGCCCGTGAAATCAACAAAGTGAACTGTGCCCTGACTATGGTCGTCAGTCTCAAAACCGTTTTTCGACTCCTCCCCAAAACCAATGGGTGGATGGTTGATCGACAGTCTGAAGATTTTGTAGCCATGAAAGATTTGGCAAAGAGATTTTCACTTTCCTTTGGTTTGGACTCTGTGAAGAACCGAGAGGCCATTACTCGCTCTCCACCGTGAAGGGATCCTCTTCTCTGTGAATCCACTGGAGAATCCAAAGGATCCAACTGGGCCACCACCAAACCTCGACTTCCTCGAGATCCTCGCAGAGTTTACAAATAAGCTACTGAAGCAAGACAAGAGAGTTGTTCTGCAGTACTTGGATCATCGTGTCGCCTCTGCAACTCCTTCCAGTCAGGTGAGTTAAATTCACATACAAGAATTAACTGCAACAGGAGATTGGCAGTTTTTTCAATTTTGGAACGTTTTTTATTTTCAGGGAAGTCACTGGCAGCCGCTTTATACATACAGAAACAGTCTCATGCACGGGGAATCTGACCATCCAACAGTCGCTGCGAAGCGAGCTTACGCCAGGAAGCGGAATGCACCTGAGGACGAGGAAGTTGTCTGAAGAAGATGAGGAAGCACCTGGGGATGTTGAATGAATCCAAAGAGTTCAGTGAAGAAAGTTCTCGTTAATTTTTAATTTACTAAATTAGTGACGTTTAGTTTTTCACTTTGTCAGCGTTTCCCTTTTTCCTTGTAGGGTTTAATTAACTTTACAGCTTCATCAGGCTACACTTACGTTAACAATTTGTCCCTGCTGATTACCATTTAGGTGGAAATTAAATTAAATTTTGGTCGTTTTCAATTTGAGCATTTCATGTACAAAATTCAGCGATTTTTAGAACATTTTAAGGAAAAAGAAATTGGGGCAAAATGGGATTTTTTTGGCGTCGGAGCCAACTTCAAAACTCGGCGAGACGTAAATGTTTTGGAAAAAGAATTTTCACTTTCTCGATTTTAATTTGATTAATTGCAAACGTAATTAATCAAGATTTCTTGCATGCTTGACTAATCAGTGGAAATTGGGAGTGACTACGTCTTCCTTTTTGACTGTTTGACACCCTTGTGGTTTGGGTCAACATCGCCCTTCACCGGGTGAACTTTTTTTATCGGGTGATTTAGAATTAAACCTTGGCATTTACTGCCTAAGAAGCAGTAATCATGGCTGATGATGAAGCAAGGAAGCTCCAGTATGAATACAAAGCGGTAAGGAATTGTTTACATGTTAATGTTACTGAAGCTAACCTAACCTAAGGCTCTCCGGATGCGCCTTTTATTTTATATGGATTTCGATTTGACATTGAATTTTGGTTTTGCTAGAACTCCAACTTGGTTCTACAAGCAGACGTCCGTTTGATCGAACGACGGAGCCGTGATGATGCAACGGGAGAGGTCATGAGCTTGTCGGGGAAGTTGGGCAAGACGAAAATGGGAGACTTGGCTCAGAGGACTAAACCTGAAAGAACAGAGGAACGGAAGGCGAAGCGGTTGAAGCGAGATGATGCTACCACTTCAATTTACAACATGAAGGGATCCTTGCTGACGGATGAAATCATTTCTGGAGATGGAGGTGGAGCTATTCTTTACCGTCCTAAGACTCAGGAAACGCGACAGACGTACGAGATCCTACTCAACTTTATCCAAGTGGCAATTGGGGATCAAGTAAGTTTGTTTTTGCGAGGGTTTGTTTTGGTGATTTTTAAGATTTTCTGTATCTGTTTCTAGCCTCGAGACGTTCTCTGCGGAGCTGCCGATGAGATTTTGGCTGTGTTGAAAAATGACCGTTTGAAAGACAAGGACAGAAAGAAGGAGACTGAAAACTTATTGGGGCCGCTGCCTGACGAACGTTTTGCACTGCTGGTAAATCTGGGGAAGAAGATTACGGATTTCCAGTCTACCAAACCAACTGGCGGAGGGGGTGCTGGCGGTGGGGATGACATTGACGATACTTATGGAATCAATGTTCAGTTTGAAGAGTCTGAAGAGGAGGACGATGAAGATGTTTATGGTGAGGTGAAGGAAGATGAAGACGAGGATATGGACGATGGGGAAGAGGCAAAGGACTCCAGTGCAATTCAAGCCCAAAATGTAAGTTTTGAAACGTAGCTGCAGAATAGATTTATAACGATTGGATTTATTTTTTCAGTTGATTGAACATGACCGGAAAACCAAGAAGGAAAAGAGTCTTCACCCTGCTGACATTGATGCTTATTGGATTCAGCGAAACCTGTCCAAATACTACAAAGACTCCATCACTTCTCAAGCAAGAGCCAAGGACGTTCTGGACATTCTCCAATTTGCCGTGGATGATAGAGACTTTGAAAATCGTCTTGTTCTTTTACTCGGGGTGGACTGTTTTGATTTCATCAAGATTCTCAAGAAGCAGCGACAAATGAGTAAGTAAATTAAACCAGAGAATTTGACGTAATAGATGGAACCTGGAATTTCAGTAAGCTAAAATTGTTTCCTTTTTCTTTCAGTTTTGTACTGCACTCTCCTTGCCACTGCCCAAACTGAAAAGGATAAGAATATTTTGCGAGACAGAATGATGAAGGAACCCCACCTTGCAAAGATTTTGTCACAACTCGAAGGTGGTGGTGGTGGACTTGAGGATTCCGAAAATAAGATTTCCCACGTGTCTCGCGACTCTGCAAAAGGTGACAGTGACAGGACCGACGTCGCTGGACAAGTTGCTGGATCTCGGAAAGTCCTGGATTTGGAGCTCATGGCGTTCACCCAGGGAAGCCACTTTATGGCCAACGATCGGTGTCAACTCCCAGATGGATCATTCCGAAAGCAACGCAAAGGCTACGAAGAAGTTCATGTTCCAGCTCTCAAACCAAAACCAATGGGAGAGAACGAAGCTCTCATTGCCATCGACCGACTTCCAAAATATGTCCAAGGGGCATTCGAAGGATTCAAGACACTCAACCGAATCCAGTCTCGTCTTTCCAAAGCAGCGCTCGAGACAGATCAGAATTTACTTGTCTGTGCTCCAACTGGGGCAGGGAAGACGAACGTCGCTCTCCTGTCTATGATGCGGGAAGTAGGGAAACACATTAACCCGGATGGGAGTATTAATGTTGACGAATTCAAGATCGTATACGTTGCTCCCATGCGATCTCTTGTCCAGGAAATGGTCGGGAGTTTTACCAAGCGACTCGAGAAATACAAATTGGTTGTGTCAGAATTAACTGGAGACACGCAATTGAGTCGAGAGCAACTCAATGCCACACAAATCATCGTCTGCACCCCTGAAAAATGGGATGTGGTTACACGAAAAGAAAACCGGAGCATTACATCGGTAGTTCGATTGATCATTTTGGACGAAGTTCACCTCCTCCACGATGAACGAGGACCCGTTCTTGAAGCATTAGTTGCCCGAGCTCTTCGTTCAGTCACACAGGAAGGAGAAATCAGGATCGTCGGACTCTCAGCTACTTTGCCCAATTACAAAGATGTGGCTGCTTTTCTCCGTGTGGATTTGGCCACTGGGCTATTCTTCTTTGACAACAGTTTCCGCCCTGTCCCACTCGAGCAACAGTACATTGGGATCACTGAGAAGAAAGCGCTCAAGAGATACCAAGTCACGAATGAAATCGTCTATGACAAGGTGGTCGAGCACGGAGGGAAGAATCAGGTCCTCATTTTTGTCCATTCAAGAAAGGAAACTGGGAAAAGTGCACGAGCCGTCAGGGACATGTGCATGGAGAAAGAGACGCTAGGGATTTTTCTGAAGGACAAGAAAGCATCAATCGAAGTCTTACGGAAAGAAGCTGAAGAGGTAAACCCACATTTTGTAAACTAATTTAAATCTAGACATCGTAATTATAAATGTAATAATTATTCTTTTGTGTTTTGTGTAGGTGAAAAACAACGAGTTGAAGGAGCTCCTTCCTTATGGGTTTGCTATTCACCACGCTGGAATGACTCGTGTTGACCGTACCCTTGTGGAAGATTTATTTGCTGATCGTCACATACAAGTTTTGGTGTCAACTGCCACTCTGGCTTGGGGTGTCAACCTTCCTGCTCACACAGTTATCATCAAGGGAACTCAGGTAAAGAACATAAACTATACAAATCCAAGAAGAGAATCGAAATTGGAAAGAAAATTACAGAGGGCTCAAATGTTAATTGCGTGTTTGAATATTTCAGGTGTACAATCCTGAGAAAGGTCGTTGGGTAGAGCTCGGAGCTTTGGACGTGTTGCAGATGCTGGGCCGAGCAGGTCGTCCCCAGTACGACACGAAGGGTGAGGGGATCTTGATAACGAACCACTCAGAACTCCGCTACTACCTCTCTCTCCTCAACCAACAGCTCCCCATTGAGTCTCAATTGGTGGGGAAGCTACCAGATTTGCTCAATGCCGAAATCGTCAGCGGTGGGATCCAGAATGTGAAGGATGCCGTTGATTGGCTGGGCTACACTTACCTCTACGTTAGGTGCCTCAAGTCACCGCAAACATACTCAGTCGACACGAGTGATGACGACCCTTACCTGACAAATCATCGAGCCAATTTAATCCACACAGCGGCTCATAAATTGGACAAGTCAGGACTCGTACGGTACGATCGTACGTCAGGGTCATTTGTACCCACAGAACTGGGACGAATTGCGTCGCATTACTACATCACAGCAGACACGGTGAGGGTTTGGCCTTAAAATTTTGCATAATGAAAAATGATTTGTACGCCGTTTGTTTAATTTTGTAGGATGAAGCTTGGTATATAAGTGTGGTTGAACAGTTCGGTTTTTGAAATCTGCTTTGTTTCTGTTTCAGATGACGACATACAACCAACTGTTGAAGCCCCATTTGAGTGAGATTGAACTCCTCCGTGTCTTTTCCCTTTCTGGAGAATTCAAGTACATTGGTGTCCGTGAGGAAGAGAAGTTGGAACTTCAAACTCTAATGGAAAGAGTCCCAATTCCCATCAAGGAAAGCGTTGAGGAGACATCGGCGAAGATTTCCATCCTCCTTCAAGCCTACATTTCCCAGCTGAAATTGGAAGGTTTTGCACTAATGGCAGATATGGTGTATGTCACGCAGTCTGCAGGACGTCTCATCAGAGCCATATTTGAAATTGTCATGTCCCGAGGCTGGGCCCAGTTGGCTGACAAGACTCTGGCTTTGGCGAAGATGATTGACCGTCGGATGTGGCAGTCCATGTGCCCCTTACGTCAGTTTAAGAAAATTCCAGAAGAGATCGTGAAGAAGATTGAGAAAAAGTCTTTATCCTTTGACCGACTGTTTGATTTGAACCCACTGGAATTGGGAGAGTTGATCCGTACACCGAAACTGGGGAAAACTATCCATCGGTTTTTGCATTCGTTGCCCAAGGTGGACTTGACTTGTACTATTCAGCCGGTGACAAGGTCCACACTCAAGGTTGAGCTTGTGATCACTCCGGACTTTGAATGGGATGAAAAGACACACGGCAACTCACTCGCGTTTTGGATCATCGTGGAAGACGTTGACTCTGAAATTATTCTTCATCATGAGCACTTTGTACTCAAGCAACATTTCAAAACGGAAGAGCACATTGTCAAGTTCTATGTACCGATTTTTGAGCCTTTGCCACCACAGTACTTTATCCGGGTGTTGTCTGATCGATGGCTCGGTTCTGAAACTGTTCTTCCAGTCTCATTTCGGCATTTGATTCTACCCGAGAAAAATCCACCACCGACAGAACTCTTGGATTTGCAACCTCTACCTGTAAGTGAACCAAAAAAGTGACCTTTTTGGTTAAAAAAAGCTAATATTTATATTTTTTTTAGATTTCTGCTCTTCGTAATCCAGGTTTTGAGAGCCTGTACAAGGATTTGAGTCAATTCAACCCCATCCAGACCCAAGTCTTCAACGCCGTTTACAATTCAGACGAGAACGTTTTTGTTGGTTCACCACCTGGATCTGGGAAAACACTTGTGGCTGAGTTTGCGATAATGCGTATGTTCGCAACTGCAGCTCGTGATGGAAGCGGAGACCACTGTGTTATGATTACACCCAAGGAAGAATTGGCCGAAATAATGTACAACGAATGGAATGAGAAGTTTGGAAAGTTGGGGAAGAAAGTGATCCTGTTGACTGGAGAAACGGGGACGGACTTAAAGCTCCTGGCCAAGGGGAATGTGACCATTAGCACACCAGAGAAATGGGATGTTTTGTCACGGCGGTGGAAGCAGAGGAAGAATGTGCAGAACGTCAACCTCTTCATCATCGATGATTTACAGGTAATTTCGGCGACATATGTTATTAAATTTCCATGTGAACTGTATATTACAATTCATTAATCCGCTTTTCTTTTCTTTTAGTTGCTCGGCGGCGAAGAAGGACCAGTGGTTGAAATAATCGCTTCACGGATGCGTTACATTGCTTCCCAAACAGAGCGTCCGATCCGAATTGTCGCCCTTTCGACGTCGCTTTCCAACGCTCGTGACATTTCACAGTGGCTTGGTTGTCCACCAACACACACTTTTAATTTCCACCCGTCCGTACGTCCTCTACCTCTGGAACTTCACATTCAAGGCTACAATATTTCCCACAACGCCAGCCGTCTTGCGACCATGTCTAAACCCACGTACAACGCCATCCTCAAGTTGAGTTCGGAGAAACCAGCCATTGTTTTCGTCCCTGGAAGGAAGCAGGCGAAACTCACTGCCTTTGATTTGTTAACCTACGCTGCTGCAGACGAGAAGCCGGAACGTTTCCTCCTCATCCCGAAGAAGGAGTTGAACAGCGTCTTTGAGAAAGTTGAGGACGAGACCCTTCGCGAAACTCTGAGTCAAGGAATTGCATTCATGCACGAAGGGACTTCGGCAACTGATCGTCACATTATAACCACTCTGTTCAAGTCTCTGGCCATTCAGGTGTTGATAGCGACTCGGACCATGTGCTGGAACCTCCCTTTCCATTCCCACTTGGTGGTGATAATGGACACGCAAAACTATAACGGGAAAATCCACGCCTATGAAGACTACGCGATCACAGACGTCCTGAGGATGATTGGCAGAGCTAATCGACCACTGGAAGATGACGATTCCAAAGTAGTCATAATGTGTCAAACCAGCAAGAAGGAATTCTTCAAAAAGTTTTTGAACGATCCACTTCCGGTCGAGTCTCACTTGGACCATTGCCTCCATGACCACTTCAACGCAGAGATTGTGACCAAGACCATTGAGAACAAGCAAGATGCTGTGGACTACTTGACTTGGACCTTTCTCTACCGTCGGATGACACAGAATCCAAATTACTACAACTTGCAAGGGGTCACCCATCGTCACCTTTCGGATCATTTGTCAGAACTCGTGGAGAACACGCTAAATGACTTGGAACAATCCAAGTGTATTTCAATTGAAGAGGATATTGACACCAGTCCATTGAATTTGGGCATGATTGCAGCCTACTATTACATCAATTACACCACAATTGAACTCTTCAGTATGTCACTCACGGCCAAGACCAAGTTGCGTGGATTACTGGACATTGTTAGCTCTTCCTTTGAGTATTCAGCACTTCCCATTCGTCACCACGAGGACAACCTACTCTCTGCGCTGGCCACGAAGCTGCCAAATAAACCATCAACCACTTCGTCCACGATCAAGTTTACAGATCCAAATGTCAAGGCAAATATCCTATTGCAAGCCCATTTGTGCCGGATCCAGCTCAGTGCCGAACTTCAGCAAGACACGGAGTGGGTTTTGGCCAAGGCCATTAGGCTCATTCAAGCATGCGTGGACGTGCTCAGTTCCAATGGCTGGCTGGCACCGGCCGTAGCTGCGATGGAGTTGGCACAAATGGTGACCCAAGCCATGTGGTCAAAGGATTCGTACTTGAAGCAAATCCCACACTTCAATACAGACATGATCAAGAAGTGCACAGAAAAGGTGAGTGAAAGGGAACGACAATGAAACCAAACCAAACTGAAAAACCTGGTGACTAAATGTCTGTTGTTTTCAACTTTTACAGAAAGTTGAGAGCGTCTTTGACCTAATGGAATTGGAAGATGAGGACCGCTCGAAGATCCTTGCTTTCTTGAGCCCAGCTCAGTTGAGTGACGTGGCTCGATTTTGCAATCGCTACCCCAACATTGAGCTCCAATATGAAATTGAGGGCAAGGATAGAATTAAGTCTGGATCGACGGTCAATGTTGCTGTCCAATTGGAACGAGAGGATGAAGTCACTGGCCCAGTCATTGCACCATATTACCCACAAGTGATGCTCCCAACAAAGAAAACTTCCTAATAGAACTGCTTTTTAAAAGTTTTTTTTATTTTTTTTAGAAACGGGAGGAAGGTTGGTGGGTGGTGATTGGAGATCCGAAGACGAATTCCCTGTTGAGTATCAAGCGACTCACTTTGCAGCAAAAGGCAAAGGTCAAATTGGACTTTGTGGCACCCAGCCCTGGTAAGTCTCAAGTGTTTTAAAACATAAAAATGACTTTGGTTGATGATTTGATTGGTTTCAGGTGAACACACTTACACCCTTTACTACATGAGCGACGCCTACATGGGCTGTGACCAGGAATACAAGTTCTCCATTCATGTCCGCTCAGGCAGGGATCGTAAGGACTCTGGATCAGAGTGAAGGGAAGTACGAAGTTAATAAGTTATTCCTCTTTTTTCAGTAATTATTTCCACTTTATCCATTACCCAGTATATAATTCTTTGTCCAAATTCAGTTGTGCGGCTAATTGTAAATGTAAAAATAACACTTCTAGATTCATGTTACATTTACCAAGTAGCAAGAGAGACTTATTTGTCTTGAAATTTCGGTGCCCTCTTTTCTGTGAAAGCAGCCATCCCTTCCTTTCTGTCTTCGGTGGCAAATGTTGCATGAAACATGCGACGCTCATAATTCAGTCCTTCGGTTAGTGACAACTCGTAAGCTACAGAAGAAAGGTCATGAAGAAGGCGGAATAATAAGCGAAAACTGACGTGGGACTGTGACTTACCTCGATTCACGGCGTCCTTGCAAGTCCCAACAGCCACCTTTGGAAAGTGCTGCTATTTTCTCTCCTAGCTTGAGTGCTTCGGGAAGGAGCTGATCAGCCGGAAATACTTTGCTAACCAGGCCCAACCGCTCTGCCTCTGCAGCAGTGAACTGATCACCTGTGAACGCAATTAGAGTAAGAGGTATAGAGTCACGCTGAGGATTTTAGATGTTAATTAGTCCGTTAATTACCAGTGAGACAAAGCTCCATCGCTCTGGATTTACCGATGGCCCGAATCAATCGCTGAGTACCACCTGCTCCAGGGATGGTTCCGATGAGTATCTCCGGCTGGCCGAACTTGGCATTCTCACTAGCATAAATGATGTCACACATCATCGCCACCTCGCACCCACCACCAAGCTAAACTCCCGCAGATAAGAAGTAACAACTCTAGATCACACTTAATCTTTAACTAATAAAAGTAAAATTAACCCACGGCGTATCCGTTGACGGCAGCGATTATAGGTTTCCTACAGTCCGAAATACGAGTCCAATGGGACAGGAATGAGCCCTGGAACACCTGAATAAAATCCAAGTGGTTCATCTCCTTGATATCCGCTCCTGTCCAAGGAATAAATCATGTCAATTTTACTTCATCCAAACTCTATCTAAATTGCATTTTCTTGGTACCCGCAGCGAAAGCTTTTCCATTTCCAGTGATGATCATTGCCCCGACTCCAGGATCCTTTTCAAACTCATCCAGGGCCGAGCTAAGGTCATACATGAGTCCATCGCAGAGGGCATTGAGAGCTTTCGGTCGATTGAGTTTGATCAGTCCAACGTTCTGCTTCGTTCCAACCTTTTCAGTCTCGACGAATTCACGGGCGCCTAAAAGTTAAAAGGTCATTTAGTAAAAGCCGGTGAATAAGTAGAATAGATTTTTGAAGCAATTACCGGTAGCTAAGTTCCTGACGGACATGTTGTAGAACCTAGTGGCTGAGATGCCTGCTCTTCTGACAAGGGATGACATGTTAATGGTTGCTTTTTGAAGGCTTTTTGTTGACCAAGTTGACACAAAAGACTAGGATAACGATAACAACGAACCACTCCAGACAGAAGTCAGCGGACAAAGTGATTGTGAGTCCCGTGTCAAGTCCCGTGATTTCAATGTCAATAATCTCTATGCTCGAGGTGACCTTGGAATTTTGCCGCATCTCCAAAATGAGACGAAAATGTGTAACAAGTGAAATGGGAAATTGAGTGAGTTTGACGCCATTCGAAAAAATTAAAATTCAATAAATTGAATAGTTTTAAACAAAAAGCTATAGCTTGGACATGGAGGGTTTTGTTTTATGGATTTTTAATTTTAATTGACTCTGTGAATTTTAATTATTTCTGACTTGTTTTATCCACCTGAAAATGAATGAGGGCGAAAAATGTATCGTTGACAAAAGAAAATCTGATATTTTTATATCCCCCTGAAGTGTGTGTTGGCACCCGGTGTGTCACGGCGTGAGAATGTTGGTTAGATCTCTCAAGATTGTATTAATTGTTCCCTTCTGAATGGAGGTGTTGATTACTTGATGTGATGATTGGAATAGCACTTCATGCATCCTTAATTACCATCTCGGATTGGCCAAATGGTAATTAGAAACTGACAGTGGGGACTCTGAATCATCTCCCCATTCGACACGGCCAAACGCAACATAAGCACACGTACGTATAGACATCCATCTTGGAGTAATGGGCCATCACAAACAATTCAATCATGGGATGCTTAAATCCTTACAGTTTTCACCTGTCATCGTCATATTTGAAGAGATTAAAACCTTAAGATTAAAACAAGGTTTTGATTGAAAGGGATTCATCAACTGAATCCGAATTACACGATCATTCTTTTACAATTAAAAACGATCGACAGCATTTAATCTAAAGGCCAATCAATTATCCCATTTGAAATATACACAATGAAATCTTAAGTTGAAAAATGATTATAAACTTTCACCCTCTTCTGTGAGCTCCGTCTGTAATGTCCTTTTGTCCAAACGTTTTGTGTATTTCTGTTTTATTTCAATTGTGTCCCTGTCTGTTCAACCTGAAGTCCAGGTGAAAGTGAGGACCAATGAAAAGTGGACCGCTGTCCCATCCATTCTGACAGCCCTTTTGATTGGTCTTCAGTTCCGGGCGGTGAAGCAAGTAAAACGTATCTTTACGAGATCCGTTTAAATCCTGGTATTTTTAATTTCCATTTGCCTTTGCCAAAATGTACACGCGAGTACTTTCCAACCCAAATCCGATGCATACATTCTGAAAATCTGCAAAATCTACCATTTCCTTTTACTTTTTGAGGTTGATGAAAGATCCAGGGCGCTTGTCAAGTGTCTATCAAGAATCAAGATCTAATATTGACCTATGGGGCTCATTTCCCACTTTCCTGGCGACACTTTCGTCCCAGAAAAGTACAAGTGTCCAACACCCCTTGTGTCCACCCTTTGTGTCACTTGTGTCCACCCTCGTGTCCATCCTCGTGTCCATTTCTATTTGTATAAGACAATCACTAACTTTAGATGCCCAAGATCCAAGTACCTTAACTTAACCTCATTCCCATCATCTTTGTCATCACAACTTCCGGTTTGCCAAAATCACACAATATGCATAACCCAGTTTTTGGGTGCGTGCCTGAGCTTATGAATTTCTAAAATTAAGGTGAAAGGGTGCGGAGAAAGCAACGGGATTTCATGTCTGCAAAGAAATGAAATATTCCAAAGGTGTGTTATGCGTGAGCCCAATTATGCAAAATTCGTGACCCCAGGTCAAGAATTAAATCCGTAATTTGAGGAAACGAGGGTATTACGATGGTTACGTTTGTCATGAATTAAGTGCGTCAGGGCGTGACTTGGGTTGTTAAAAATCCCAATGTGAAAGTTGTTTTTGCACACCTGAAATTAGCATTGACCAAATTAGAATTCTCAAGTGCCAAACTTTTATGCTTTATTGGCTTTTGTTTTCCTGAAGCTTTCACTGCTTTACAAAATACAGAAACCCCAGACCTCCTTAGCATTCTCCCTTGTCCCTTAAGGACTTATTAAAATGTTTTAATTATTATCCTTGGATTGAATGAGGGGCTGAGCTTCATCCCGTTAGGAATACAAATTATAAAGTTCCACGATGAAAGTTGAGCTGCACAAAAAATGTAAGTCTGCGTCCCAAATTACGTAAAGACTCGTTGAAGATGAGCTACAAATTAAAGGTCATCCACCCTTCTTACATTTTCTGTGCTTTGGGTGCTCTTTGCTCGCTTCAGAAAGTATTAATTAATGATCTTTGGAGTGGTCCAAACCACCGGAATTAAGGAAGCGTAAACTGGCCTAAAGTGAATACTGGCCAGTTGACCTTCCTTTTGTTTTACGCATCAGACACTTCCACTGCCATTGTGCCATTGGTCGAGTGCCTTTGAGTCATCTCTTGATTGTTGTTACGAGGTTAACCTAGTTATGCAACCCAGATGATGTACCAGCTTAATTATTATGTATTCAGGGGTGGACCACTGCCGAAACAAGTTCCAACAAGTGGGACAACACCAATACATTCCCAATACATTACGAAACAAACGCTCCTTCAAGTCGGTTTTAACCCCAAAAATCATTAGAAAAAATAACACATTATTCCTCCAAGCAGGTGAAGGAAATGGGGAAAGAATTCTGGTTTAAAAAAGTATGTTTCGTAATCACATCAATTCCTAATTTACAATGGGAGAAAAAAGTCAAAAGAAATTTAGAACAAGGGCAAAAGCGTGTCGGTTTCAATAAGAAAAAGTTTAGCTTTGAAGAACTTTGACGACGTTGAAAAATCTTCATTTTCTTCAGTCTTAAAAAAATATGAAAAATGTTTTTGGGTTCCCGGTGCCTGTCTCAAAGCGTTTTTTCTTCTAGAAAACTCATTTTCAATTGGCAATTTTCTAATTTTTTTAGTAATTGCCTGATTTCCCTGTAATTGGGAAATTAAGACTCTTTGCTTTCCCTGTGATCAGGACATCCGTTTTTCTGATGACTTTTTTTAGTGTGAAGAACGTGACTACTCGAACGGTGTGGTTAGCACCATCAATCCCTTTTGGATTTTGTCTTCCCCGGATGGGAATTATACTCCCAAAAAATCATAATTGTTGTGCATTGTTGTGTATGTGTGCGGAATTGTTGAATGGTTGGACGAAACTTCACCTCATCTTCTGATGAACTTGCTCCCTTGGCTCCTTGTTCGTTGAAGATGAAACCAGCCTCGAATAACGGTCAGTAGGTTTCTGAGACTTGACGAGTCAGTCCAATATTTGAGTTTGTGGCAATTACGACAAACAGTGTCCATTTCCTAGTCCCTCATTTTGACATTCGGGAAGTAATAATCCTAGGGAATGGCTTCCTGGCCTAGGTGAAGGCGTTCCAGGAAGCGTGTGTATAAGAGTGAAAGCGTCATGGCGTTTCTGGCGCCCTCTAGAGTCCACCTGTTCTCCAGTTTGAGGACATTGACCTTTGTACTTGTAGTGGTGGTGGTGACCCGTGTTGATGGTGTTTGTGTATGGCAAGGGGGAGAGGGGTTTCGGCTTGCTTGTGGTTCCCTCATTTTGACATTCGGGAAGTAATAATCCTAAGGGAATGGCTTCCTGGCCTAGGTGAAGGCGTTCCAGGAAGCGTGTTCATAAGAGTGAAAGCGTCATGGCGTTTCTGGCGCCCTCTAGAGTCCACCTGTTCTCTTGTTTGAGGACATTGACCTTTGTACTTGTAGTGGTGGTGGTGACCCGTGTTGATGGTGTTTGTGTATGGCAAGGGGGAGAGGGGTTTCGGCTTGCTTGTGGATTCAAGCAGTCAGGGCTCTTCAGGTTACGCAGCTTAGGGGGACTTAAGGGCTGGGCTGGAGCCGGCTTTACAATCGGGGATGAAGACGGGTTCAAAGACTCATTGACCAATACTGAGAACAAACCGAGGAATTTAAACAATTACCAACATCCGAATCAGCAACAGTATCAGCATCGGGTTGTCCCACCGCAAGCTATACTGCAGCAATATGGACAATACAATGCAAATCAACCGTCCCAGCATGAAAGTGAAAACTTGCAAAAGAGAGCGAGTTTATGGAACTCTTGGAAATGGCCGTCAATTATTAAAAAGAAAGGACCAAATAGGGCTCCGCATCCACAGAGGATGGGGCCAATGCCACCGGGGTATGGACACCGGGGACTACCGCCACAGCCAATGGGATACTACCCGCAACAACGTCCAATGCCTCCTCGAATTCCTCATCAGTTCCAGCAGCCATATCAGCCAATGATCCAGCAATATCCAAGCTACCATAATGCCCAAGTGCCACTACTCCGTGACCTCCAGAAACAACCGCGGGATGAGACCCTACCGCAATTTTCCCCTATGCCTGAGCATGACCCTCTCCTTGAAGAGTCATCGTCTGACCTCGAGTCACAAATTGAGACTGCCCTCAAAGCCCTAGTAAGCAACAAAGAAGCGAGGCGGAAAAAGAACAATAAGAAACCCTATGGGCTGCAATTACTTCAAAATTCTGCAAATTACGGGAAAAAGTTTAGGGTGTCGGAAAATTCTGTGCCGGCGGATGGTGGGCCTTCAGCGGTGACCGGGTATGACACGAATCTTTTCCCTGATATTTATTTCACGTCAACAACACCTAGAGACAGGCTGAAAAAAATATTAGAAGCGGAGCTGGAGGAGCACGATGTTCTAGGTGACAACGAAGAGTCAACCACGGAAGCCATTTTGAGAAAATTAAGACTCAAGAAAATCAAATTGCTCAAAAAGGGACACAAGCTTAAGAATCCTAAAGCGTCTCTACCGAAAGCCCCGTCGACAGCGACGACGACGACAGAGCAACAGACGATCCCGAGTTCGAAAGCGACGACAAAGTTAACCACGACTTCGGAAGAACCGGAAGAGACATCGACGGTCACAACAACGACAACGACAACAACAGAGCGGCCGAAGCCTCCCATTGTCATGCGTCCTAGACCAACGGAGCGGCCGGATTACATCGAAAGTTTCTACAGCGATCGTGAGAGGGAACAAAGGCCGAGCGAAACGTATGAGGAATGGAAGAAATACGCAAGCCCAAGTCCAAGGCCGAGTGGAGGTTATGAAGAATGGAAGCAATTTGTGAGTTCAAGTTCAAAACCGAGGCCAAGCGAATATGACGAGTGGAAACAGTATACAAGTTCAAGTTCAAGTCCAAGGCCAAGGCCAAACGAATATGACGAATGGAAACAGTATACAAGTTCAAGTCCAAGACCAAGGCCAAGCGAATATGACGAATGGAAACAGTATACAAGTTCAAGTCCAAAGCCAAAGCCTCATATTCCACTTGAGCAAAATCCCCTAATCGCCAGTGGGAAATGGAAGGAGATTTATGACCCTCGCTTCTCTCCAGAGCACGAGGTCAACCGTGGAAAGCTGGAACTTCTGGCAGCTGCACTGACAACAACGTCCCAGCGCCCAAGATATCTCGAACACGCAAAACCAGATTTCTATCGAGCGGAAATGCCGAGACCATTCCCTCCCATTGACCACGAAATGCCAAAAGGTTATTTCGACGACTACCAGCGAGACGCTGATGAGAGGCGATTAGTGAGTAAAGTCCGTGTGGACGGGCGTGATGGTCAATTTGTGAAATTCGACAGTAGGGAATCATTGGATTTGGTCAACCGAACGAAATCTTACAACGACGCTTTCTACTCTCATTTCAACAAAAGCGCAATCGAAATGGCACCAGAAGGTCCGAGTCCCACTCCCTTCCACTACTTTACAGCCTTTTACAAGCAAAACTCAGCCCCGCCGAAGGCAAGTCCAACTCCAGTTCCTGAGTGGGCTTGGGAAAGGTCACCATCCGCTGCTCATTTCTCCAGGAATGAATACTCGCCTGTGAGTACTGAAGGCCCAGCTCCAATTCCACGTCCGGTTGACCGCTGGTCTGGAGTTGGAAGAACTCCACCGGATTCAGGGAGTATCGAAGAATTCCGATCTCGCTTGGATCATTCCAGCGAAACAGGAGAGCTGCTTAGGCACAAGGCAATGAACATTTTGGCTGCCAATTGGGAGCCGGGTAAAGGCCTTTGGGAACAGAAATCAGAAGGTATAGGACACCCTAACTTTGTGACCAATGACAACTTCAAGGCAGGCCATCCAAAGTACCCACATCCTTCCATTCCACCGGAAGAGAGGTCAACGCCACCTCCAACAACAACGACCACAAGACCTCAGCCTGAATATCATTTCTCATCCACGCCTAGCTACAATGAGTGGAAAAACTACGTGGGTGCAGTTGGTTCTGGTATCAGTTCAACCACCATGGTTCCAACGGGGACAGTCAGAAATGTCGCCTCTCCATCTGACACGACGCAAGTTGTTCTTGGAGTAAAGTACGGGACGGAACCAACCACGACGAAGAATCCAGTTCAGGAAAAGAAAACTCCGGAGAAGCCGAGGAAACCGGAAGTAGTGAAACGGAAAGAAGCGTCGAAAGCCAAGGAAAAGGTCAAGGTCAAAGAAGTGACGACAACAACCACAACAACGACGACGACGACTCAGTCGCCCAAAGACAGCGAACAAGATCAATCCTCGTCACAAGAAGATTCCAAAGGTATGCATTTTTAATTTAACAAAGTTCTACGCCAATCAGAATTCAGATTCCAACTTTCCAAGTAAATAACTTTCCCCAGTTTTTCGTTGCCACCAACTGTGCTTACTTTCACCATTTCCGGAAGGGAAGGAATTTCCCATTGAGCGTAATTTTGACCCTGTCCCCCTTAGGGTCTTCGATCCTATCCACGTAAACTTCAAAATCAATGGCTGACATGATTCCATCCCCGAACTTCTCATGGATTATTTCCTTGATCGCAGTCCCATAGACGAGATTGACTTCATGGAGCCGATAGAGCAATGGATCTTGTTGCAGAACGTCCCAGTTTTCTTGAGCTTTCGTTGGGTGGTTCTCCGTTATATGGGCGAAAACGTTTTCATCCAGTCCAAGTAGGTCACAAAACTTCTTAGCCCTGGATACGTCAAGGAGGTTCTGACGTAGGACGACGGAGCAGAGGAAAACCGGGTTGCATTCGAGGTCATGAGCAATCCCTTCCCATGTCAGTCCCTTGGCACGCTTTGCCTCTTTGATGATCTGCGTCACTCCTTTCTCCGCCTAAAGTGAAAAACAATTCATTTGTATTCATGGCTAAGCACACTGCCGGAAATGTGTGTCAGACCTTCGTCACTTACCATTGGGTCGATAATTGTATTATTGTTCCGACTCTGCTTCTCTCGAACGCTTGCTGTCAACTGTCCCAAGGAAAATATTATTCAGTGAGGATGACTTGGGCTTCACCTTCGATGTCAATCAAAATTAACGACCTGATGAATTATGAAAATTATTTCGATTAGTCTGTCCCAGCCTCTCCCTTGTCTCCAGCAGGATTGTGATTAACGCATATGTATATGAGGCGTTTTTAATAAGGCCTGTTGGTAAACCAAGCCAAGGTCAACTGGTGAAAATCCCACAAGTGATGACACACAGATGTCAAGCAGAACTTGATCGTGTCTAATGTCTAAACTGAGTCTTGTCTAATATCTAATCTGAATCTTAAGAGTAATTGTCCAACTTATTTTTGGCATTTTCTAGAAGGCGATGAACTCCTGCCTGAACCCGCCCTGAAGAAAAAGCAAGAGAAACCGAAACATCCGAAGAAGCCAGCAGCGGCTGCGTTCCTGCCTGTCTCTAGTCCTAGCTCGGTCATGTCCAAGGTCAATCCCACCCCAACCCCGCCAATGCGTCTAGAACCACCGCCGCTTCCTGCTGCTAACATGGTTGAATTCCTTCCAAGTCAAAGCCTTGGCCCTCCCCCAGCACCACCGGACTTCTCCCTCAGCCATCTCAATGAATTTGGGCCATCGCTGACTGCAAATATCCAGACAGACTGGAATCGACATCCACTTCCGGTGACGACATTACCACCAGATGCTCCTGTTTCTTCAGAGTCATTGGCAGAATCGAAAGAAACCCCATCGGAACTGCTAGTCGCTGTGCCTCATCGCATGAGCAATGAAATACAAGCTCAGGTAGCACTTCCAGCAACACCCCAGCAGCATTATGTTCTGCCATCACAACATATGCTGCCACCACATATTGTTGAAGTGATGCCAAGCGAAGAGCAGCAAGAGCTTCAACAGCGACACTCACCAATGTCTCAACAGATGAAACCGCCCGTGTGGAATCAACAATCAGAGAAAATCCAGTATCACCATCAGCAGCAGCGGCTAAATGGCCCGATGCAAATTCAATACCCACCCCCAAGGGGCTACTCACAAGCGTACCCAGCAGGGCCCCAGCAAATGGGCTACAACAAACCCATACGTCACATGGTCCCGGGAAGACCACCACCACCGGCATCCGGTCACCAGGGCATGCCAGGGGGAAGGCACATGATGCATCATGGTCCAATAGCGTATCCCTTCAACCCTCAACATTATCCAGGACCACATCCCAAGCATCCGCAAATAAGGCCTGTTCAAATGGTCACTTTGAACCCACCACCAGCTCCGCCTCCCCAAATTATCCAAGTGACGACCACAACGAAGAGGCCAGAGGTCACTGCTAAGCCAAAAGATGAGCAGATAAACGGAAATGAGCGTGACATGATACTGAAAGCGTTGCAAACTTTGACACGAGCGAAAACACAATTGTTGCATTCCGTCGTGAATGAAAAGTATGGTGGGGATGTCGCCGGGATTGTGAAAGTCGTGCCTGAAGTTCCACCGCAGTTCAAAATTCCGTCGACGACAACGGAGTCAACGACGAAAGCAACGACAAGACCTACGACGACACCAAGGCCACAGCCACCGACCACTCCGGTCCAAACTCGGATCGTTTTTGACGAAATCCCGTCAAAGTTTGCCCCACTTGTGAACTACGTGAAGAACCTCAAGGTCCCACGCTATGAAAACGACAAAGTTCAGATTGACTATTTCAACTTCAAATCGGCCGAAGCTGAAACAAGTCCGAAGGTTATTCAACAACAGGTCACGCGGAAGCCAGCAGACGTGCTTGGGCTGAATATTGATGACCTAGCACTACTTGCATCGGCCAATCAGCCAGTACACGTGAAGCCCGATGACGCATCCAAGTTTGAAGAAATGCTTCGACAAGCACTAGCTGCAAGGAAGAACGAGGTCAAAATCGAACCTATATTTCCTCCCACGGTAGCCACGGTGCCTACTCCGACTCCAACGCCGACACCACTGGTCCAGACTCTCGCGCAAATGGGTATAATCCAAAAACTCCAGCAGCGCAATGTCTCTGTTGCCCAAATGGACACGCTCAAGAAGCTCATTGAGCTGAACAGAATGGAGAGCAAAGTTGACCTGAGTCCACCGCCTTCACCTCCGCCCCTTCCACCGCCGCAGTTCCTCCAGAACTTTCGTCACATCCTCAACAGCATGCCACAAGCTCATAACAACAATCTTCTAGCACACCGAGTTTCCACCAATGGGGACCCTTCACTGCCAGTATTCCAAAATCTCCTCATCTCTTCAACAACGACGCCACGCCCTTTCAACAGCCTCTACACAAGCATCAATGGACCAACACTCCAAGCTCTGAAGGCCATTGCCCTCAATAGAATCCAGAATGTCCAGCCTGCTCCTGAGATTAACTTCCCTCAGCAAACGGCACCCGAAGAGGAGGATGAGCAAATCACCGTCGATTTGTCACCGCTTCTCGGCCTTGTCGAACAAACGGTAAAACTCATTTTTCCAAAATGCCTTCATCCTTGAAATTTATGGTTTCTCAGCAGCAAAAGGTCAACCTGGGGGGACTGAAAATGGTAAAAGTTCGTAACGCTCCGAAGTCCTACTACCCCGGTGACAGAGTGTTACGATTTGACGAAGGGAATGAAGTCATGACCAGTTTCGCGTGCGAGAGACAGGATTTCTTCCCTGGACTCTACGGCGATCCTCATAATTCCTGCAAGGTAATTAAAAATAATAAGAGAAAATCAAGGCTGTCAGACAGGACTTCCTGACAGGGAGTCAAATTCAAACCAATCAGACTCGTTTCTCAAAAGTAGAACAAGAGACAGGTCAATCTTCGGTCAAACAGGGTCATACACGATGCATCAAACGACTTGTCGACTCACACCAACTATTACTGACTTTCTATTTAATTATGCGAAATATTAAGATTTTTCTCCAGTTTCTTATCACGCAAATTTTTTCTATCTTAGGTTTTCCACTTGTGTGCTAAAACCTCTTCTGGTTTCTTGACGAAGACCTTCCGATGTCCACAAGGGACAACCTTTGACCAGGAAGTGAGTCCCTTGACCCTTGACAGAATGGACATTTGACCTTAATTTTCTATGTTTCCAGGTCCTTCGTTGCAATTGGAGCCTGTACGTGGAGTGCAAAGGGGTAGAAGGAAAGTACCTCTTTAACAAGTACCTGTCACAGAGCTTTCAATTCCTCAAGAGCCTGGGAGAGTTTTCGGCCAGCGTCCAACACAACTCTACAATGGCCAATCTGGGTTGACCTGAGGTCACTGGCGCTGAGCCTGGAAGTTCAAATGTGATATTTACCAAGTACCCCCAATTACTCGAACCCCTTCTCACTCTGAAGAAAAGACTAGTCACTTGAGAATTGCAAAAAGGTTCGTGGGCGAAAAAAAGTCGCCACCCTGGCCCTTAGAGGACTCAAATCCAAACACACTCAACAAGGGTGTCACTGGAAGTGTAAATTAAAATACGTTCAACTTGGAATAAATCAATAGAAAACAGAAATGGAACCTGTAATTTGATAACAATTTTGAATTTTTATTGGACACAGAGTAGAACGGCGTGCAGTGTGTATACAATTTTGTTCCGTTGTGAGCCTCTCCCTTCTAACCTCAGGCATCAGGTACAGAAGGTGACATGTGATTCCAGTAAATCTGTTTTAAGGGACGACCTTCATTTGTTCAAAGTCCAGAGAGGATCGAGTGAGCTCAATGGATCGTCCGGTGATTCTTGGTTTCTGTTCAGCAGTGCTCCTCGTCCACTCTCAAATACTTCTTTAGCACTCACTTCCTCAGGTTTTTCTTTTCTTCTAAAAGTAGATGGGTCCAGATCCGTGAGGGAAGGGGGAAGGTCAGCAATTAGTTTAGGCAAAGTTGGTACTAAGTCAACAGCCTTTGGCTCTTTGGATACGGCATCTTGAAGAACCGGAAGAGCTTCTACTTCCGGTTGGACCACTTTGAGACTCGCTGCGATAGAAGGCAAGAGGATTTTGAAGGGATCGTCAATAAAATCTTGCGATGGAAGCCGGCTGTGCTGCTTCCTGATTCGAGGCTTATCGTCCAAACTTGGCTCAGAACTGCCATGACTAACGCCACCTGAACAAGTAAAACCGTTAGTCAACACAGAGTAAAAACTATAGGTATACAAACCGGTACAAAAACAAACTTACGCTTAGCAAGGAGATCTTGGACATAGTAGATTAGAACGTGGTAAGCATATCGAAGGTACTCCCTGTCTATCATGATCCCCTTCCGCTTGGCACTTGCACCACCCGCACACTAAAAATTATCAATTTATAAATTATAATGAATTTGTCCTCAGATTGCAAGATCACACAGGAGTAAGAATTTCAAAAGTGAAAATGAACATTACCAAGGCTAGGTCAATGATCCCGTTCCCTTGTGCAATTTCCCTAATGGCTGCTGATAGAACGGCAACAATCCCCGAGCGACCTACTCCCGTCAAACAATGGAGGATAATCGGCTTCTGTGGATTCCTTTGTTGGTCATAGAAGGAATGGACTTCATTCACAAAAGTAAGGAGTGCTGACGGCGTCGCAGGAAAGGGGGTTGGCCCCCAGTCTTTAAACTGAAGTTGAATCACGACTCGGGAGACTTTCGTTTGCGTATGAATAAGTGTAAATATCCTCTGTGTAATCCCTTGCTTGCTATTGGTTGACTGGAGTGTGATGCTAAAGGGATGTAGGACGAGTTCCTCTGTTCTCTTCGTAGGGTAGTAAACGTGGCCTTGGAATTCGCTGTCTCCAAGGAGGACTACCATTAGCTCCACTCCAGAATTAAACACCATGTGCCAGAAATCAGCGTAAGTTGATGGAAGCGGGAGTTGGGTGATGATCAAAGGAAGAGAAGATGCTGACAACTTCCCAAGGATTGAGGCATTGATGTAGTCGTCTTTCGTCGTGGGCAAAGGGACTCGTGATTGATCAAAAGGAAGAATATCCGGAACCCGGTTTTTCATTGGATAACACCGTGCGACGGAGATGCTCTTTTTCCCACTGTCTCCGTTCTGAATGTCCAGCACTTCTTTCCATTTCGAATCCAAATTGGTTGGTCCATTGAGACTCTTTTTGTCAAAAGATTCAATCATATGGAGCAGTTTTTCAACTTCCAGTGACAGCCTGGACATGTACACTGGATCATCCAAGGGGTCTGATTTCTTCACCACCGGTGGCACTTCCACTTTCTCCGTCTCATCAGGCACAAGATCAACTTTCTCCTAATAAAGCACCAACACAAACAGCCAATCAGGATCCATATCCACAACATTTTTTATTCAACCATGTTTCCAATTAAAAAAGGAGAAAAAGGTCTAAGCTAATTGCACACATGATTGAAGCAAAACGCAGTACAATCTACAACTTATTAAAAAAAAAGAGACAGTTAAACTACAGTCTGAATTGGAAACGTGGTTGAATTTTGGCATTACTGTACCATTGGATTCTGTGCTTGTTCTTGTTTTTCCTGGGCTTCTGTGAGCGGTAGAAGAGGGGCTTGTAGAGGCGGGGCTGAAAGGTCAATTCCAGTGAGAAGGTCAATATTCCTCACTTCCTGTCTCAATCCCATTGGCTCTAGTGATGGACTGCTCTGATACGATGGGAGAGACTCCCGTGACGTAGTTCCAGAGTAGTACAATGTCTGAACTTGAGTGTCACTTGGCTGCTGAGGGTGGTGTTGACCAGACTGCTGTTGTGGAGGAGGATACTGCTGATGCTGTTGAGGATGATGCTGACCAGACTGCTGTTGTGGAGGAGGATACTGCTGATGCTGTTGAGGATGATGCTGACCTGGCTGTTGTTCTTGTGGATTGGCACTACCGGAAGTGAGTGTTTGCGTAGGCATGTTGTTGTACGCATAGTACGCATTGAATTGAGCAGGTGGTGGGGTGTACGACTGGAAATGAGAGACGTAGGGACTGGAGGCGTACGAGCTAGGGTGTTGCTGTCCATAATTTGCTTGGGAAATTACTTCAGGGTATTTCATCCCTTGACCACTTGAGAAAGAAGATTGGATTGGGGCAGCTGAAGGGTCGATTGAGGAAGCGCCTTGAGGAATATTTGGAGCGTGAAAGAGACTCCCAGTTGGTTGAGAATACGTTGGGGTGCTTTGAAATTGTGAACTATTTGGTGGGAGACTGGAAGGGGATGGAGTGTAAGGCGATTGAGGAATCGAATAAGGGACGCTTGACGAAGCGCCTTGAGGGATATTTGGAGTGTGAAAAAGACTCCCAGTTGCTTGAGAATAAGTTGAAGTGCTTTGAAATTGTGAACTATTTGTTGGGAGACTGGAAGGGGATGGAGTGTAAGGCGATTGAGGAATCGAATAAGGGACGCTTCGATGATTGTAGCCATAATTATATACAGGCATAGGATAATTTTGAATCGGAGCAGGCCCGTTGGATGAAGCAGGAGCAGAATAATTTTGAATCGGAGCAAGATAATTTTGTATCGGAGCAGGCGCATTCGATGAAGCAGGAGCAGGATAATTTTGCAACGGAGCAGGCCCATTGGATGAAGCAGGAGCAGGATAATTTTGCATCGGAGCAGGCCCATTCGATGAAGCAGGAGCAGCATAATTTTGAGTTGGAGCAGCATAATTTTGAATCGGAGCAGGAGCAGGATAATTTTGAATTGGAGCAGGCACATTGGATGAAGCAGGAGTAGGAGGGAAATACGGAGCTGAAGGGGTAGGAGGAATTTGGGCTTCCGGAACCTTCTTCCGATTGGCCAAGTAGTCTTTCAATTTGGGATGTGCAGAGCCTGAAGCAGGTCCTGGGCTAGGACCAGGTGGAACTTGATAAGATGAAAACTGCTGTTGCTGCGGCAGTAGTCCCATCCCTTTCATCTTGCCCTGTCTCTCTTCATCCTGAACTTTAGAAATACTCCTTGCTCTCGCCAATAATTTCTGAACACTCTCGTCCAGCTTCTTGTAAAACTCGATCCCTCCGTTGCATTTACTCACAATCTCGTCGTAAGCTTCGTACGAACCAAGGAGACCTTGGACGAAATTCTTTCGCTCTGCCATCGATTCCATTGTTGACTCTCTTGTCTTGGCATAACGAGCGTTGCTCTCTGTCAGAGCTCTGATGATGTTTTCTTGAGCCAATAAATTCTGATCGAGAACTTGCACCTGATAAAGGTATCACGTTAAGGTCAAGTGAAAATGACAAAGTCATTACGTCATAAAGTCTCTTACGAGTTTGTCGTGTTTGTTAATTTCTTGCTGGAACATGGAAATGATATCATCCTCCTGGGTCACAACCAGCTTCTGGGTGATGTCATCATTCTGGACGGCTTCTCGGAGTTCCATTACGAGCGACATCCGCTGCTTTTGCATCTCTTTTACTTTTCCAGCTAAGCGCTTCATCTCTTCCAGCGCTTCTACCTCAGCGTCGTCTAGTTGAGAACATAATCATCACGTAACTAAAAACTTCAGTACCCTTCAAAAGCTCATTGCTTAAAATTACCAAGTGGCGGTGGAGAAGGCAATTGCTTCATCAGCTCAGAAAGTGGCTTCATCAGAATACGAAGGTTTTTGACATGGACGTCCACTGCTTCCCGAAGTGTTTGATTCGAGCTTTGGGCCAAGGTATGGGCCTTCTCGTACTTCTCCAGTTCATGGCGCAATTCGTTGAAGACATTCGAAGGTGGCCGTTTCCCTAACATGATTTGACCAAACTCCTCTTCTTTTGCTTCTTCATTCTACGCATAAATGAAAAATATTGGAGAATATTTCTTTTAGACAAGGTTAGTACACTGGGCTTACTGCAAAGATGAGTTTAATTTCTTTTATCATTTCATCTACGTCGTAAAACTTCCCCGATAAGGTGGTCATCAAGTCAACTAATTTCTTGACAACGTCAGGTTTCCCATTCATTCCAGCACAGCAATCAACCAATTCCTGCAAAGTAATTGTTTGAAAACGTTCATCAATTGGAACAGTTTTCATACCTGTGGAACATGGACTCCTCCATCATGGACTTCAAGCTGGTCTAACTGAATTGCGACCAAGAACTTTTCCAGGCTGTTATTCTTTGTTTCGATTTTCTCAGATATGGATCGCAAAAGTTTTGCCTTTTCTTCGGAATAAAGAGACGATGCTTCGTGAGCTTCCATTGGGACAACACGGGCAAAGAGGTCTTGGCCAGAGACACTTGGGTCGTCCATTTTCAAAGGAATCGGTTTGACCAAGGCCACGCCTTTGATGGACTCTCCTAAAGATTCAAGTTGGGGCACTTTCTCATGGTAAATGAACTCATTATCCTTCTGAGCTGCAGTCGCTTTCCCCACGATCACGTCTTGAGCAAAGTTCAATGTGTCATGAACACCCTGTGAAATCAAAGTGATGATAAAAACTTGCCAGCATTTTTCGACTGAATGCAAATCCCTTACATCCGCTCGTTCAAAATTCTTGGACAACTTGATCGCAGCTTCAATTTTTGCCTCAGCTCCTTTGTAGAAACTGACACGCTCTCCAAATTGCTTCTGATCTTCGGCCTGCTGACCTCTGTAGAGGTAGGTCAATGCAGAGTAATACGCAATCTTCAAATCAATCATTTTCTTCCATTTCTGGTAATATAATTCCACATCAAAGCTATACATACAAAAAGCTCCAAGGACGTTATAACCCTTACCCTAACGACCTTCAATACCCTGTCGGAAACATGGCTCCCATCTTTGACCATGGATTCACACGTCCTAAGACTCTGCTGGTAGAATTCGACAATTTGAAGCAAAAGCTTGGCAGTGATCACCGAGCGTCGATTATCCACCAGACTTTTCTCTACTACGCATTCCTGAGCCTGGGCGAGGCATACGTTCGTCATCAAAGCCAGCAGGTCAGAGGTGACATTAGGAGTGAAATACTTTTGGAAAGTTGATCGAAGATGCTCAAAGGCCCAAGCAGCACATTGATAATGTGTGACGCAGTTCTACAAAAAAATAAATAAATTGCCTAACTAACTAAACTTCTTACAACAAGTTCATGTCAATTTTCAGTCTACATTGCTGATGAAGGTAAGAGTACTGTGATACCTTCATGTCATCCACCGTTGCCCTCGAATCCCCACCGGCCACTTCGGAATGAAGTGCTCCAATATTGAACAGGATGTTCGATATCTCAAAGTCAATGTCAGACCACGAATGAACTTGATCCGAGAAGAGGTCATACCACGAGAATGTCACGGCTATCGGAGACCCTTCCTTCAGAGGGAACCTAGCCTTCAGAAAATGGAGTTGACAGTAGTACTTTTTCAGATTGGCACATCCCGTGTAGTCTCTAGTGGCTTGGACTGACGACGCTCTCAGGGCTTCCAGCTCATGGATTTCTTTATTGTACGCATCAGCACTCTCTCCATACTGCACAGCGATGAACTACATATACCAAAAACAAAGGTCAAAGGTCAAACATCAAAGAAAAATAAAGTGATCTTACCCTCTGGAGACTTGGTTTGAACGCAGGGGAGTCTGCACTCTTCCTGCTTGGAAAGGACAACATAGGGATCCTCGGTACCCCTTCCATGTCAAAGGGCACTACAAAAAACAAACGAAAATAACTAAAGTAAGCACAAAATGGTCAATCAAAATGATATAACCAGAGGGAGGATGAGTATCTGTCAATTACCTTTGGAAGTTGAGCACACAGAACGTACCGTAGTATTCGACGTAGTAATCGCAGTTTACAAAAAATCGATGAATAATGTCACTTTGTCATTTACTTACGTGGCTTTGCAAGGTAATGAATGTTAATCAGCTGTAATTAACGTAAACAAATCAAATTATCTTCGTTGATTTAATTTAGAGTTCTTTGACTCATCCTCAGCTGGGATGACAAAGGATCACACAAATCAATCGCCACAAAACCACAAGCTAAAAAAGTCCAATAAAAAAAAAACTAAATTGTGATTAGTGAAATGGAAATTTTTTTTTGATTTTTTGAAATTGACCTCGTTTGACCTTATTTCTCAAATTCAACTTACAAATTCCGAATTTTCGGAACTTGAAAAACCATGAGACGAAAATTCGGCGAACCTATTTTGGTGCCGATGAAAATTTTTTCAAAAGTAGAGCTTCAAATCACCAAGTTTTGGACAGATGTGATCTTCATTTTTGTTGTTGTTTCATTTTTCTTGTGGCAAAGGTCATTGACGACCCCGCTGCGCTGACAGCTGCAGGATTGTGACCTCTGACAGGGTACAAGGATGGACTCAACTTCACAGGTAAAATTCCCTTCGTTCAGATTTTTGGTATCCTTATTTGTAAGTAAAGAAAATAGTTTTAATTTTTATTAGAGTTTAGCTACCTAGACTGATGAATTGGACTCTGTGTTAATTGACTGTAATTAACTTTTAATTTCAGAACCACAGGAGTTACCGTAGACATAGGAGCAGAAACCGTGACCGCTCCCCTACCGACTACCGTGATCGCTCATCTGATTCAAGAAGCAGTAGCCGTCGGAGGTCAGAGTACTCTCCGGACTCTCGTCACTCTCGCTATTCACGCTATGACGATAGACGACAGAGTCACCGGAGATTCTCTAGATTCAGCAATAACACTGGCTCACCGTCATCCTCACATCGTGATCGTCGTCACAGCAGTACAACGGGAGGATCTAGTTCGTACAGGAGATACGAAAGGGACCGGGACGACAGCTGCTCGAGGGATGGACAATCGGATACTCATAATAGCAATCATGTGGACTACAATGACTCCACTTCAAATGGTCCAACAGTGCCTCGTCCACAGGGATCAGTGGTAGGGGATGAAAGTCAACCTTACAGGCCCAGCAGTGCGTTCCCACCGCTTCCGCATTACGCCCAGTCATCGATAGGGGAGGATGGCGTTGATCCACTTCAGCATTATCAAAACTCTCATCATATTCCACCGATTGTTGTCAATCGTGTGACAAGGGATCCAACAGAGCCGGATGAAGATGTGGTTAAAGGGATCCTGAGTGACTTGAAGGCAACGGGGCTAGTAGATAAGTTCCGGAGAAACTTTCTCGGAGATTGTGAAACAAATGTAAGCTATATGATGAATTAGGGCTACGATGAAAAAATGATTGTTTGACTTTTTCAGCCGGATTTTGTTCGTTTGCGTGAGCGGGTGGAGAGAACTGTGAAAAATCACCTAACCACCTTGACATGGTTTCCGGAAATGAACAGGAACAGTGAAAGAACCGTTGCACGAAGACGAGTCCTTGGGTATTGTCTCATTTGTTACTTTTATTCAGTGCCCTGTTTTAATGATTTAATGTTCTGCACAGATCTTCTTACTACACTCGGGACTTGGACAATCTCCTAGATGAATGCTTTGCTGACGCAGAATCATATTTCATGCCTGCAATAGAAGACAGTGTGTATAAATTCCTTGGGATTGAACGACCCGAAGAACCAGAAGAAGAGGCCAAGGATGAAGACGACGATGATGATGAGGAGCAAGAGGAAGAAGAAGAGGAATCGGATGAAGAACAAGAACACTCAACATCTTCCGTGGATTCATCGATGGATCTTGATTCTTCCGCAGAGGAAGAAGAGGAGGAAGAAGAAGCCAAAGAGCCGATGCCATATCCAGATCGAATTCGACTACCGCCACCACCGCCTCAGTTACTTGGTCAAATGCCACTCTACCCTTCACTCATTCCGGCTCAATTGGGACACATTCCGTCCTTGATTCCTGCACAGTTTGGCCCACCGCCACCTTCATTGGCCTCGCTGAAATCAAAGATTTCTCATCTCGTGCCTAACCATCCGCCACCACTACCACTCCCACGGTTTGAAGGAAGATCCTTCATGCACATGTACACAAGCAGTACTCTTGCTGTGACAAGGAATCCACAACCTCCACTTCCTCCGAGCGATGATGACGACGATGAAGATAACCCACCGTTGCCACCATCAGGTGAAGACTCAGATGTGGAAGTGGAACGGGTAGATTCGGAATCAGGAGAGGAAGCATCCGGCGAGGAAGAGGAAGAAGATGAGGAAGAGGATGACACTTATCCGCCTGGTGAAGAGCCCGAAGTGGACGTTGACGCTGACGCTGAAGACAGTGATGACGAGGATGACTACCACGATCGTCGACCACCAGAAGATGCAGACTCGAGAATGAGCGAGATAGTTGTAGAAGATGAGATCTCGATGAATGAAGTATTCGAAGAGGAATCCCCACAACCTCCTCCGCCTGGTGAAGAAGAAAATGAAAGTCCACAGCCTTTTCCCCCTGGTGAAGAAAATGAGAGTCCACAGCCTTTTCCGCCTGGTGAAGAAGATGAAAGTCCACAGCCTCCTCCGCCTGGAGAAGAGGATGAAAGTCCTCTGCCCCCTCCCCCTGGGGAAGCAGCGATAGAAGTTCTCCCACCTCCGCCTCCTGAAGTTGAGGAATCTCCACAACCAACACCACCAGGAGAAGAAATTCCAACACCTCCAGTTCCTGCAGAGGCCGAAGAAATACCACCACCACCACTTTCGGAAGAATCTCATCCACTTTCCGAGGAAGAGGTTGAAATTCCGTTGCCTCCTACGCCAATACAGGAGGAGGGTTCTCCAATGCCTGAAGAACCTATTGAAATTGATGAAGTCGAGCATTTTCCGCCACCCGCTTCTTTGGATGACGGAAAGTTGGAAATTGACGTAGAAGAAGAAGTTGAAGAAATCCCACTTCTAGTTGATACTGAAATCCCAGTCCCATCACAGCCGGACTTGGCACAATCAGATTTACTTCCAGTGTCACCTGACGAACTGCCTATGTCGCCTGCCGTGTCAATTGCTGATTCCTTGACTGAGATCCCTCTTCCCCCTTCAGCGAATGACTCACCTTGTGCACTACAAATAGACGAGTCAGCGCCTGTGTCCCCTGCAACAGCTCCAACTCCCCCAGAGGTCGAAACAGGGCCTTCGCCGATACCCTCTGCATCTGAATGAAGACGCTGAGCTAGAAGCGGAAGTTAAAACCTCCCCATCTCACATAATGCCACCACCACCCATACCCCCTTTACAACCAGAAGAAACTCCAGAGGAGTCAATTGAGTTTGACGAAGAGGATGAATTGGAATCGCCTGCTTTTGAGAAGTTTGGAGAAACGTCACCTCCTCAAATTGACACTGTGGAGATGGAAGGTTTCCAGGATTTGATTGGCGGAGAGGTACAGCAGTCTGGTGGTGAAGAGGAGACCGTGCTAAAGGCTAAAGATGAGCCAACAGAGACAAAGACGAAAGAACATTCAAAATCCAGCTCAAGGCGAAGGAGCAGTCATCACCACCACAGTGACAAGGACAAGGAGCGATCTCACAAGTCACACCGGAGGCACTCATCTTCATCAACTAGCAAAAGAGACTCTAAAATTTCATCTAAAGTAGGCTCCAAAGAAGAAGTAGTGAAAGTAGAAAGCAAAAAGGAAGTGGAATCCAAGCCTAAAGACGATCGTCGTCATCACCACTCTCACAAACGAAGTCACCACAAGTCTGAAAGTAGCAGTAAAGAAAAGTCATCATCTCACTCGTCCTCATCAAAGAGAAGAAGCAGCCACCATTCCAGCAGTGGGGATCACTCCAAGGGCAAAGAGCATGAACGGAAGCACAAGGATGAATCGAGCAGATCTCATTCCAGGCACAAGTCAAGCTCAAGTTCAAAGAGGAAAACTTCTTCCGCTGGTGTCCCTACTTCATCCGATTCTTCAAGCAGGGAGGCCGATGTGCTCAAAGAAGCACAGCTTCCAACCCCACCGGAAGCTATTCCAAACGATGGGGAGCCTGAAATTGTTCAAAGTCCAGAAGTTCTTCAGGAGAAACCAAGTCTCGATGGTCTTATTGATGGCGAGGAAATTCCAATTCTGAAGTACTTGTCGAGTATCCCGTCACTGGATGTAAAAATGAAGTTTTACTCCAAGTACACTGACCCATTGTTGATGGACGAAGATGTCTCACTTGACTCCGAAGGTCCTTCCAATTCTTCTGGAAGCTAAAGTTCTATAGTCGCTCAAATCCAAGGTCTGTTGACACAATATAAAGGCATTAGGTAGGTCACTTAATTTAATACAAAACATTAAAGGCTCTGTTAAACGTCTATGACTGCTCTACAAGAAAATGGAATCTCCGCTTTGTATTGAATGTACCCAAGGGCCTACCCCTTTTCCAGATTCCAGAAGCCTATGGTCCACAAGAAGAAGGTCAAGGTGTGGAAAGACTTGCTGGATTTCATGATGCCAGGACAAGTTTCAGCACGGGACTGAAAAGGAACGCTGGACATGGAAATGTTTATTTCCCCAATCCCCTGGACAGTGATTGGCAGAACCCAATTTGAAAGGGATTGTAACTGACTGACCTGTCACTTTCATGTCCCATGAATTTCTAACCAATGTCTTGTTGTGACTACAAACCTTAGTACGTGGATGTTTGTGAGTTTACTTACTTTATTCGAGTGGCCCTTCCTCAGTTTAACAGTAATTATTGAAGTTAAGCAATGTTACGAGCTGAAAGTGGTGTTGAAGAAGCGACTGGATTAGTGTGGTGGCAGCAATCAATTGGACGATTATTTGCTACTTGCGATCCCTGCCTTTTCCTTCTCCGCCTGCCTCCGCTTCACATCCCAGTTATAAATCCTGGCCATATTTACTTCGATCGTTGTGATTTGTTCCCGTATGCTGTCAATCAAAGCATTCGTCATTCTCAAACTCTCCTCGGCCTTGGTGCGTTTCTCGTGCAAAAGGGCTTTTCCCTCTTCGATGTTGTATTCCAGCATCACATTGGCCTGGAGAGAAGGTGTTAGAGTTTAGCTATACCATTCTGGAATCCATAACTCAGCCCTTGAGGTTTCTCTGATTTACCCCTAGCCAAAGTCCGACAGTCTCAATAGGTTTGATCTTAGCCTTGACAAAGACATGATCTGCAAGGCGAAAGTCAGCAGAGGTGTCTTCATTCGCCTCCTTTTGTGCCTCCAGTTCCTGTAGCATTTCTTGTCCCTTTCGTAACTCGTCAATTTGGGATTTCAATCTAATGAATGAATGTTCGTGTTAGGAAACCTTGAATTTTTGATAAAGTGGGCAGGCCTCTTACTTTTGTTTAGTGCTTGCATTATTCCCCTCCAGGAGTTTTATTCTGTGGTAAAATTCTTCTATCCTCCTTAGCGTAGTCTGAGCATTCCCAGCGTTTTCAGGAGACTTCATGAAAGCATCAACGTCCTCCACAAACTCCATCTTCGGAACCATGTCTAGCTTCTGCTTCAGCATTGTCTCGTAGTCAGGATCTTCCACTTTACCCATGATTCAGGTCGAAAGGTCACGAAAGCTGGAACAAGACAAGAACACCTCTTACCTCATAACAAAACCTGGAATCCTTAACTTATACTCGTCAAGTTGCAAGTTTTGACTTACCTTAATTTGTTTCCGACTTCAAGAAAGTGAGATCGACGAGGAGGAAGGAAGGGAGCTCAGTCAAGGCCGTTTGACCAGCGGAGGTTTCTCCAGAACTATTTCCAAATTCTCTCGCTTTCAGTCTCTGTAAGTGTCCAAAAACAATTGAGAATTACTAAATTTTTGCAAAAATCTGAAAAAATGCTCACAATTTTTTGATGTGATTTTTGCACACCACTTTCCAAATTTTGCGCCGTTTTTTGTCTCTTTTTGCCCCATTTCGACTTCATTTGAATTTCTGAGCGGGAAAAAAAATCACAAAACGCAGAGAAATTTTTTTTGGAGAAAGTCAGAAACTTCGATTTGGTTGATTGAATTTTCGATCAATCAATTGATCGAACTTTGTGATCTTTCGTGAACGTGTACTTTTACCTGGAGCAAGTGACAATCGATTCCAGTGAGTTTTGGCAACTGTCAGGTAGTAAACAGTCGACATTCGATAGGTATCCTCACTTAACCATTTCATGTGTTGAATTTTATTGTCTTCAGGTCAATTTGAGCCATGGTTCGGCTGCATGTGAAGAAAGGCGATGAAAACCAGTTTCTGTATGAAACGACAGTGGTTGTGAAGACGATGGACTTGATTGAGACCTTGACCGCAATTTACAATGCTAGGCTCAAGGTCAACAGAATCTGTGGAGGTAAATACACTTCAAGCTATTGGACATAACCGTAAGATTCATGTTCATGTACCTTCACCTTTGATGTGCTTTTTACTGCAGAGATTGAAGAAATGTCAAAGCACGGTACATTCCTACCTCCGGACATGATTGGCCTGACTGATGAACAAGTACAAGAGCTGAAGCTCGTTGATACGTTTGGAGAGTCGTGCATTCCTAGCGGTGGGTTTTCAATTAACCCTGACCCCATCGGTCGTCGAAATGGGAAGCAGCCTAATGAGAAAATGCGCGAGATGCTCGCTCGTACAATTTGCGAAGTGAAAGCTGACATTTCCAAGGTGTGAATTCAACAAGTAAAATTGAGGAAAAGAGGCAATAATTGGATTTTTTTTAGAAACTTGTGGAGCAAAATGTGTGTTTGAAATTGAAGCAAGTTGAGGAAGGGATCAACATTCTACGTGGCGCCTGTACCATCGTGTACCCGATGAATCTTCCACCGTACGATCCTATTCGTCTTGAATTCGAAAACAAGGAAGATCTGACTGGAACTCAGGATTCTCTTGATGTATAACGTTTACACGCATTAGGCATACACTCTAGTTTTTTATTTGATCGCCTCTTTTCTCAGGTGATTGCTCAAGGTACCGCCGAGCTGTGGTTTTGCGGTAAGGAAATCTACCGTGGGAAGCTCCTGAAGGATTTCATCGGATCAAACGAAAAGACGAAAGTGATTGTCAAGTTGCAGAAGAAAGGGGCTGGAGCTCCAGGTCGTGAGCCTGCACTCTCAGCCGATGAACAACGGACCCTGATGCTCTTCGCCCATCAGAAACGAGAGGAAGCTCAGGTACGTTGATGATAACTCACTTTTGAGTGAACTCGTTTTTAATTTCATAACATTCTTAAGTATTGTGTGTGCTTGTTGTTGCTTTATGCGCATTCACAGCTGCCCAAGCCAGTTAGGTAGTTTGAGGCTCGCATTAATACTCTAAAAGGTAATAACGTGAAAGTAAGGTTGAGGATTCAGGTAAATTGTTATTGTTTAAAGCTATAATTAGCGTGTGATGATGATTCCTGGTTGTTCCGCATTCTGATAAAACTTCCACATTTCCGCTAGTAGTTTCCAACCGCTATCTATTTACAAAGCAAAGGGACATTTTCTCTGGATATCACAATTGGATTCTTCAAACTCATTCACCAAGTGACGACGACGGACTCTGAGAATTTTAAAATTGAACGAGATTCACCCTATAAGTATAACAAAATGGGGAAGAACGTGAATAAGTCTGCGAGCGCCGTTAATTCGTTGACTGGCTATTAATTAATTAATGTATAATATTGTGCTTATTGGAGTTTTATTGTTGTGTAGAACTGGATGATCTCCGTTACAGCTTTCGTGTCCTTGTCGAGAGGTTAGACTTGGATGAGGCATTCATTCTCGAGTTGAATCGAGGCGGAGGCGTAGGTGGACTTTGCCAACTGCAAAAATATCCCAAGTCACTTTCATTACCAAGTGATTTTGATTTTATTAATTTTACCCATCGTCCAGTGAGTTGATGCTGGAGACAGTAGTGTCCCCTGATGAAATCGTGGCCAGCGATGGTGAATTTGGATTGTACATGGAGTGTTTCCTTCGCATAGGTTGTTGGACCACGGCATCAGCCACTGGTCCAACTCCATCGGTCGGAGTCCCAGCCTTGTTGACCTGTTTCCGTTGTTGCTGCTGCTGCCGATTGTTGTTATTACTTGGTCGTCTTTCGTCCATGAGTAGGTCGGATGGTTTTGGTCTTGGGATTGAGTAGCGACTCCGGCAAGGTCGTTTATTCTTCCCACGCTCTTCACAACTGGGACAATACCAAGAGCTCAGGATGGCAATGGACACTGAGAATAAAAGTGTGGGGAGACCAAGGGCGAGTAGCAGAGGGAAAGCGGTCTCTTCCCAGTTGTAATCAGTCACTACAAGACGAGGGTTGGAGCGACTGTAGTAACAACTAAAAGTTCGTCCTTCCTGCAGATTAAAAGGAAACTTTGACAATCCTGCTTTACATGCAAGCGCCTGTAGCAGAGGGAAAGCGGTCTCTTCCCAGTTGTAATCAGTCACTACAAGACGAGGGTTGGAGCGACTGTAGTAACAACTAAAAGTTCGTCCTTCCTGCAGATTAAAAGGAAACTTTGTCAATCCTGCTTTACATGCAAGGGCCGAGCGCCATGTTTTTTACCTGTCCAAAGGCAACACCAAATTCCTCACACTTGACTCGTGGGGGGTAGCCACAGCCTTTGACATTGATGAGAAGCTGTGTATAAGATTCATCCCACCGAGATTCATCCTGGAAATGAAGGAATTAGTCAGGATGTTGTCATTTTGGCTACTTTTACTTTCTTTCTACTTTCCTTACCATCCACTCTGAAGTTGGTAGCACTGTGTCATTACTTATGTGCGGTAATCGATCCGGTTTCCGATAGGAAACATAAATTTGGTAGCATTGTGACGGTGTCGATGTGCATCCTTCCCGACATGAGCTGAAAGTACCGCACTTTGTGAGTCCGGAAACGAGTGATGAGTCAATTGTGACGCAAGTGGCAGGCTCAGGATCGAAATCCGCGAGAAGCGTTGAAATGGAAGGCTCTACGACTAGCGGAATAAGGAACAAGAGAGCGAAGACGCAGAGGCTCGCGAGGATTCCGAGTGTGAGAGAAACGTAAAACTTGACTTGTTCCTTGAGGCTCATTTTCTCTGGTTCCGGCGGTGGGCGTGGAAGGTCGAGAATGGTCCCTCCGCCGCGGTCTCTGTAGTTACAAGGGCCTCCTGCAGACAGGATGTGACGAGAGGCAAGGATTTCTGAAATGGTGGGACGACGAGCTCCTATGATTGGTTCTTCATGCTGGGAATTCTTGCTGTCTCGGCGGTGACGAGAAGTCCCTACAGCAGATGCAACAACTCCAAGGGCCCCCACCATTGCTACTAATATACAAATATCCAGGAAAATGTAATTTTAAAAATTGAAGCTAAAGTCTACTAGTAATGTGTGAATTGGTGTGTAGCTAATTTTGTAATTTGCTTTCGTATTGGGAGATTCAACGGGTGGTTTAAAGGGCCATGGCCTCGACATGATCTTTCTCAAGGATAGCCTGAGTGTCATTCCCGCAACATTGAAAGTAAAAGTGTGAATCGTCCCCGACATGAATGATTCTGGAGCAGATGACAAGAGTAAGGCAAGAGACGATAGCCAGGGTTATTGGCACGGACGTCGCAATGAGGAGTTCCGTCAGCGTTTTCATTCTGTTGAAGCGGAGGGCGACAAAATCCGGATCATCGGGAGAGTGGAAGCAGAGGAATCGTGACTGACTCCGAAGATCCAAACCGTCCCCGCCATATTCGGCGTAGAATTTTTCACACTCGTTCAGAATAAGGGTATTGACGCAGCTCTCAAAGTTAATGAAGAGTCGTGTATTGTTGTTAATGAGGAGATGAGATTCTGCTTCACCGACTAGACCTGTGCCTTCGTTTTCCATAAGTTCCATATGCGTCTCTGTCAACTTGACAATGTCAGTTGTGTTGCCAAAGTAGTTTGGCTCTAGGAGTGTCCCGTTGAAGCAATCTGACGTGACATAGCTTCTGTTATCCCCTGAACTTACGAACATGTTTGTACAAAACATGAGCAGAGTCTTTGGTGTCTCCGGTACGGTCTCACTCTTGTGAGCCTCCAATGGCCATATTTCTTCTCCAGTAGTGATGTTAACTGCTCTTGCGCACTGGGCTGAAAAGATCCTATCCCCTTCTCGGATGATGATCGTTTTATTCCCAGTAGCAATCCCGGTACAGCTCTTGTGACACTTGAATGGGGGAATGATCCTCCGGCATATCCCTACTTTACAGGAATAAGTTCCGTTCAAGTTGAGACAGTCTTTCTTTGTCAAGCAGTGATTCTCGTCGTCTACGTTGGTAATAATGCAACGTTGAATGCTTGAAAGGTCACGACATTTTGCTCCATAGCTGAGGTCAGAAGAAGTGCCTGGGGTACTCACTGGTGTCGTACAATTGAACAGCCCGTCCATCCCATTGCAGTCTCCATTGACGCAGGATTTTGGTTGGCTCTTGGGATCAATCCCTGAGCAGAACTTGGTGTCAACGTTGTCGCAACCCTCGAGTCGAAGTGCGCTTCCGTTTCTCCGGACGTCGACCATGATTCTAGGGCAAGAACTTGAAGCCTTGGACAGGCACCATTCTGAACATGAGTTCCAGCCCTTCCATTTCTCTCTATCACCTGGACCATGAGCTTCGTCGCAGTCAATGGGGGTGACGTTGGCGATGGTTGTGCACATCACAGGCTCTTCGATGAACCCTGAGCTGAGTGTGAGGTAGGCTGGTTTGTAAACAGCTACAGTTAAGTAGACTACAGAGACGCAACTGAGCACAGCAGTCATTTGACAAATGCAAACAGTATAGCAAATCCGTTTCTCAAACGGAGTATTCATGATGACTTGTTTCAGTAGCAACTTGACAATGTTAATTTTGCACTTCTGATGAGCTAGGTTTTCTGGATTTTGACTAAATTTTTGCACTGTGTGCCAATCCTTGTGGAATGGTGGTTGGTGAAAATTGATTTCTCGGGATGGAGGTCGTTGTGAAATGACGCAGGAGCGACAGCCTACTTTCTCTAGCCGCAGTGAATGGCGAAAGTTTGGGCTCGCCCAATAACTACGCTTTCCTTTATGACTAAGCTGAGGGTTTATGGGAATTCCCAGCCCTATAGGGTCTGTTTATGATGTTCAAATGAAGTTATTTTGAAAGGGCAATTGATCCTTGAGATGTCATAGGGGAACATTGTTTGACCCTTTCTAATATGTTTCTGAGTTATGATAAATTGCTAAAGAGGTTTGCGTATTTTGACCCAGAAGGGAATAGGGATCAATGGGAAAGTTCTTGGAAGAAAAGAACGAGCTCACTTTCACTCCTTCCGACTAATCCCAATTTCCACCCGAATGGAACTGGGACCTTGTTCTCCACTCCAATGAATCTAACGATGCCTTTAGTATACAAGGGATGGACGACTACGACCTTATGACCTTTCCTGGTAAAAACTTCCCTTGCTTACGCTTGTGTTCCTTTATGTCTCATGTTTTGTTTGTGTGTTGTTTTATGGGAAGAGAAAGTCTTACCTTTGAGTTGGGTATTGGTTCCTTGCCTTGTCTAAAGGTTCTTATGTCCCGACTCCTGTCGTTCCTTTGTTGGTTGTTATTTGACCGGGGTCAGAGAGTGACTGGAGGGAAGGGCCAGTGGACTCAGGCCCGCAGAGTGAGTCAAGGAATCCTCTTCTACTCCTCGTCTGCTGATCACAATTCTTCTGATTCAGGAGACTTTCTCTTCTTTCTCTTGGCCTGAAGCCAGATGGAGTGGACGATGAGGACGGAAAGCTTGTAGTGCTTATGGAGAAAGTCGAGAGAAAGTTGGCCCTTGGTTGGTTTCCAGTTTCTCTGTTGTGATCCTTGTCTACCTTTTGGTACCAACTTGTCAGGGGGATAATCCCAACCACTCCCACACTCGGACACATACAAGATTGACCTCATTTGCAATCATAACTGCAACAAATTATAATTCCAACGGTTTAAAAACGTAAATTTTGAAACTAAGGCTGGGAAAATGAGAATTTTTGAAGGAAGAAAGTTATGAATGACGAGAACGCCAACAGAATTTTTCCTATCATTTTGAGCTTGTTTAATTTTCTTGTTTATTCAGGTGCTTTTTCTATGTTCTTTTTCCTCCACAGTTAATTCGAAAGTTCTTATTGACGAGATATTCTACAGCCAGGATTTTAAATGCATGTATTAATATGGGGGGGGGGATGTTTTGATGCCTTGTTAATGGGAACTTGTTAATTCATGATGTGGTTTTTTGTCTATCTTTTTCCATTTATTTGTTGAAATGGATTTGGTTTTGTGGAATTGATGAATTGCTGGGAGTTTTTGGTTCCTATTTCTTGGTTCCGGCTCTCTGCCTGTTCTTCTTCCGCAATGCAGAGGGTTGTGAGTGTTGCGTGTAATTGCGGGGTGTGTGCCTGGAAGGAAGTGGCTGGAGAGGTGAATAAATTAAGAGCCCCATTGAGTGGACGACGGAGGAGGTATGGTTGAGACTGGCGGCCTTTCTCCGGCTGGAAAGTCTACAGGAAGGCCTTGAGTCCTCCAGTGGGTGGGTGGTGGTGGAATGTTAGTCAGCTCTATCTCTACTCTGCCTGGTAGTTCTTCTTCGGTCAAACTCGCCATGGCCATTCGATGGGTTTCGCTAGGGTTCCTTTAGTTGCCTGGAATGGATGGAGATGGGCTGGTTTGGCATATTCTGGAGAGTGTAGTTCCAGTGTGTGTGGAGAAAGTTCTGCTGTCTTTCTCCCTACGCCTATGGGAAGGAGCTTTGGTTCTTTTCCCGTGGAGAAATGTGGTTCGTGGGTCTTTTGCTACGGTGGGACTGGCTTTCTTCAGGCCTATAGTCAGAGCTATAGGAGTTGTACATGCTCGAATCGAAGTGGTGCATCCATACCACCGCACTTCAGCTTTCTACCTCCACTCACTCACTGCATTCCCAAAATGGCGAAGAAGTTTCCGAGCCCTTGGTCCCTCAGACGTATTCTGTCACAGTGGCCAGGCCTTACCGAGCTGGTCATGGGGTGAGGGAGCCCGTGGGACTCGGCAGCCTTGGGCGGGTAACCTCCGGACAAGAAAGCAAGGACAAGGCAGTGGGTGCGGTTCAGCTCTTCCAAATAACTCCCCCGGGTCCTGGTGGACTTAGTGTCTGTGCTTACAGTGAAATCAAGTGAAGGGGAAGCCTTGCTAACATGATGGTTTAAAGGGGACTTTTAAAAAGTGACGTTCATGATGGATTTGACCCCAGGTGATACAATGGTCAGGGACTGAAGATTGGAAGCATACGATGTGAGTGTTTGTTCAGCAGTTTCGTGTTGAGTTGGTGCTAGCATGGGACTTGAGCTGTGTCAGCAGGAGCAGCGGGAGTCTTCCTGTTTGGTTGAGTGGGGTCAAGTGGGGTCATGTAACTCTCCACCCCCGCCAAGGATGATCCCTGGGAGCTCCCTTTGAGCGAATATGCCGGGTGAGGAGAAGAGACTGGGATCAACAGCTCAACCACTCCTCACCACGACAGGTTCAACTTCACCTCCGTCTGCTGGCGACCGATCATCAGAAATTCATCCACGGACCAATCACGACGTTGTTGTTGGCGGCAGTAGCTCCGGAGCGCTTCCGCCGTGCGGGACTTCTGCTGGGGTATTTGGTCTTCCTACCACATCTCCCCCACCACCACCTCCCCCGCCTCTCATTTCCCATCATGCGGAAATTGAGGAGGCGGAGACCCCGAGCTCTTCCGATTCCGGACGCTCAAAGCACGAGCTGGAACTCCAATTCGCTGGGGTGGACACTGAGACCGTGGAGCTGGATGAGGTGGAGTGTGGGAACTACGGGAGTGAGGGGGGTCTCTTTGGCTCGACCCCAGCCGAGCTGGGCCGCCGAGCCGCCCCGACTGAGGCCGAAGAGGAAGAGACGAAGCCCCCTGACCCCCCACCCCCGCCGCTCATCATTCCCCCCACACTCCAGGAGAAGGTTATCTTCTACACGACGGCCTTCTTCGTCCTCCTCGCCGTCTTCAGCCTCTTCTCATTCCTCTTCCTCGTGCCTTTTGTTATTGACCCGGCCTTCACCACCATCTTCAACGAGTTTGACCCTGAGCCTGCTCTTTGTCGGACTGAGGGAATTGTCAACCTCACGGGGACACAGTGCACTCGCTCATGGACTTCCTGCAGGGAAGGCTGCACAAAGGAGGTCTACAACTGCACCCAGATATGGGTGAGCTACAGAGCAGGGGGCGGGGCAGGCCTGGGCCCTCCAGAGTCCCCTCCGTCCCCGGCCCCGACGCACCTGAGTCTCAAGGGGAAGCACCACGGTGCTTTCGGCACAAGTCCTAGCTACTACAATTACAACCACGGAGGGGAGAGTGGGCACAAGAAAAAGAAGCACAGAGGGAATGAGCTGAGAGCAGGGACTGGGGGAGGAAGTGGGACAGTGACGGCGACCTCGAGCAGCCCTCCAATGCCCTCCACCTCCGACGGCTGGTACCGGAAGGCTCATTTATTTCCGAATGTGAAGGGCTGCGGCTACCCGCCTGGAGTGAACTGCTCGATCTTCCTTCAAAGATATGCTCAGGAAGGACGAAACTTTTCGTGTTTCTATTCCAAAGTGAAACCGTGGCTTGTGGTGACGTCATTTGACATGAACCACGTGATTCTGGCACTTGCCTTGTCCATGGCCATCCCCATTCCCTGTTTCATCGTCTCAGTCATCTATCTCGTATTTGCTTACTTCAAGATTTACAACTCAAGCTCAACTGCCAGTAGTTCCCAGCAACCTCCGCTCACTGGGCCAGCAGCGACGAATAATAATGGCCCAAGTCCCTCCCCAGAACCACCGGCGACCTCCCTCTCCTCTCTCGACGAGAAGACGAGGTCCATCCGCAAGTCATCATCGCGAACGCTCAACGCCCTCACTGAAAAACTCCTGCCCAATTCCAAAGGTCATCCTGCCATGGAAATGAATGACCTCACACCCATCATCACAAGGAATACAGCCCAAGAAAATTCTATCAGGAACAGCAGAGCCCCCGAGCGGAATGGACCAACCAACCCTCCTCCTCTCAAACACAAAGGGTAATTATAAAACAACAAAAGGGAGACGAGACAAGGGAGACGAGACTTCGACCTTGACCTTACTAATCTCACCAAAAGTCAACACGTTACCCGTTTTATGTGGGAATTATGCCACTCGGGGGGAGGCAGAATTTACGTCAAGGGGAAAGCCCGATGAGACAAGCTTGGTTTATATCAATTTCGTAATGTGAAAATGTTTCGATTTCCTTTCACTTCTCTCCCTGTTTTGGTTTGGATTCGGTTTGGATTGGGAGTGAAAGGATTTCTGACTTTTGGTTCTTGATTTCAGCAATTAGTGAGTGTGCTGAATGAGATGTTTCTGGTTTAGAATTTCAGATTAATTGGATGATGTGGGGGTGGTTTGGTTTCAATCCACTTGGGAAGTAGTGTAGGCATACTTTTCACGAGAAAGGAGAAAGTTCCTTTTGTGTCAATTTGAGGTTTCCATTCAGGCCTTTTGTTGCCCACTGATATCAGTTGTAAAACAGAGTTTTATTGCATGTTCTTTTCACCACACACAGCTACAGGATTTCCAAGTCCCTCACAAAGAAATCTGGACCATTCCTTGTCTGTCTAAATGTCTAAAAATGTGACCATTTTTGTCTATGGACTGAATTTTGTTGAGACCGAGGTCCGTGGTTTAGACGTTGAAAAGGAGTTGCTTCTTCTTGACTTGGTTTTCTAAAAAGCATATTTTCTGAAGAGATTTTTCATGTTTTTCATTTTAGGGGGGAGCCAACTCTGCTCGGGGGCTTCGATGAGACGGATTTTTAGGGGCCCAAGAATGTATTAAGTGACGGATGATGATGATTTTCTAAAAGCGAGATTCAGGCGCTGCTGCTTGCGACAACTTCCATTGCTCGCTGTGCAAAGATTCCTAACACACACATTCACTTGTGTCTCATCTGAGAGAGAAAGCGATGGACACGCGAACACGCTCCAGCTCCAGCCACCTTCCTAAAATCGCTTATGAAGTACTGGTGGTGGCGACTGAACAAAGTCGCAGCTCGGGAAGTCCGCCTGGGACCAAGCCAAGGCACTCCCTCTTGCACTGGTAATCCCACCCACCCAGCATCGCATCAAAAAGAGCTTCTGTCTGTCCTGCATGCTTCATGTCGCTCGTCGCTAGCCAGCAGCGCTCTCGTAGAAAATTTTCCTGTCTGTCTACCCAAAGTAAAGTAGGATGACTGTTATATTACTGTAACTAAGGTACTTGATCCTGTGGTTGCGTAACCTGAGAATTCCCTTTGCCGTAGTCACCCGCTTCTCTTTGATCTTGTAATTGATATCCTTCTGTTGTGTTTTGGTTACATAGAGGCCTGATGGTGGATGATGTTGATTGTGTAATTGGAGAAACGTCCCTCTCCTCCTCCCCATCTTCTTCTGAGAGATTTCTGGAACCAAATGAAAACGATTTACCTGCGAGGATTAGTTCCTTCCCAACCAATGAAATTCCACGGCGGAGAAATATGTAAATGCGCATGGGATTGGGAAGGAAGGTAGTGGATTGTTAATTCTTGGTCTCTGTAAATAGGCCCCTTGAGCATGTCAAGGAGGATGGAAGTAAGAGCTCCAAAAGGGACGTTGAGAATGGTAGGTTTTACGCAAAACGGCACGGAGCACTGCGACACTTTCACAAAACGCTGGCTCTCCGCTGCAGCGGAAATCACAGCTAGGTTCCTCTTCCTCCACCAATAGGCTCCTCCCCTTTGTGCAAGCTTGCGAGAAAAGCGCGTGGTTGATTCCAGATGGCAGCACGGCTAGACAGCAAACCTAACCTGAGGTGCAGCTTGATTGCTTCCTTGCTTCTGTGTTTGCTTAGCTGCACGACTACTGCTAGTATAAGCTATTAGCGGAGAACTGTGATTGGTCCAGATTCTAATTCTTGTTTTTTTCTTTTTGAAACCGTAGAAGTTGGCGGAGGCGGAAGATGATGACGAGTGTTTGAGCTCTGCCTGGGCAGACAGTTCCTCGTTGAAGAAGAACTTCCATGGACTGGGGAATGTTTCCTGGAGACCCAAGTGACCCAACCTTCACAGCTGACCAAGTCCACACAATTAAGTCAACTAGTCGTCTCAACAACTTTAAACTCTCCTCACGAAACACAAATTACACAAAGTCACCCCGCACCCTCTCTCTCAAACTTACTCAAGACGGAGACTTAAAACAACTAAAAGGAACTCAAATTTTCACCAAACCACAAGACACATGTTCTCAAATTTTTATTAATTCAAACCAAGGTTGAAGGAGCAGGCCCACAATCAACGTTAGTGAAGCCACACACCACTAATTCATACCACTAAATGATTGAATTGGAGGTAGTTTCTCCACACACAGCCGCTGTCCGCCCGCCGCCGCCGCCGCCGCCGTTCGCCTAACTTCCCTTCCCACACCGCCCGTGTCGTGAATTTCTAGAGAGGAAGAACCTCCCCAATTTTCTATGATCAAGCTGATGAGTTAAACTAGTTGAGGAGTAACAAAAACTGCGCTTTGTGCCTTGAATTTTATTGTTTCGGAGTCCCTCCTTGTAAACACAATTTTTCATTTCCAAGTTTTACCTTGTTATTGGGTACCTTCGTAACTCTTTCCTGTCTGCTCATTTTTCATAAATTACCAATTAACGCAATTTACTTAATTAGAAGCCAAAGCCTTCCTTCTTATGGGTTAGGTTGCGCAAATCTTTAAAAGCAATCGTTTCCTCTTAACGCGCAAATATCCTGATTCACAATGCTATTTATATTATAAACTCTCCTGCCCTTTGCCTCTCGTCCTTCCTACGCCCTCCAATTTGCTCCAAACTTTCACTAAATTCGCAACAACGAAGACACTCGCAGAAAACGTTTTTCCATTTTACAAACACACGTACCAATTCCTTTTCTCCTTTTGGAGGAAATCTTCATTTCCTTATTTTCATTTTGGATTTTATTTAAAAAAGAAAATAACGTGCGTCCTTTCCCTGTTTTTTAATTTCACCTGCTCTTCTGCATTTTCATTCTTCAGCTGCTTTTCTAAACTCTGCTGAAGAGAGAACTAACCAAAAAATCAAGCGTTGCAACTTGAATTCTTCCTGCCGTTAATTAACTTTACTAATTATTATTATTGTCTTTATATTGTCATTTCGCTCTAAAGTAAAACTAAACTTCGGCTAAGGGGAAAAACTGAAAAGAAAAAATTGTATAACTCAAACTCCTAATTTATAAAAAAAAATGGAAAATCAAATTGTTACTCGAGAGAGAATGGAAAAGTGCCACAGGGAACTCAAAATTGCATTAGACTCAATAATATCAAAATGCGCCATTGTTATCAAAAAACGTGAAAACAGGCTTCTTCGTGCAAGAATTATTTCGCAAACAGATACAAAATTTAAGCGATTTTCCGTGCTTCGACAGCGTTCTAATTTTTGTACAAAATCCTCCTAGGGTTTTAGAATGATTGTCAGATTGTTGTCTGTTTCTTCTTCTTCTTCTTCTTCTTAGTTTTTTTGATTTAAAAGCTCTAAGAGAAAGCTACATTCAAGTAAAAGAAAATATTTTTTGAGCACACTTCGAAACTCATTTTTCGCATGATGTGCTATAGCTGGGTTTGCTTGGGTCTTTCTAGCATGTCTCGTATTGAGATTCCATTGACAGTGGCACTGCGACAAGGACCAGGAATTCCTTACAGTACAGTGCAAAATCAAATTTGGCAAAAGGCCTTTGTTCTTTTCTTTTGCCGTGGTGCGCTTTCCCTGCGCTGCGCCTTGGCCACATCGGCAGTGAAAGTTTGTATGGTGAAAGTCCGAATTCCCACTTGTGCAAAAGCCTAATCCGACGCAAAAGCCCATTCTCACCCTTGTGCCTATTTTGGCACTCCATGAGAATTGGCACACACAACAAAGTCATTTAAAATGAAGCCAGAATGCCCTTAATGAGAACGGTGATTGTTGACGCGGCCAAATGAGCAAATCCCAGCTATCCCTTGGCGTTATTTTTCATCATAAAGATTGCGTGTAAAGGCTGCTTGGGAGAAACAATTTAACGTTAATGATTCTTGGGCTTGTGTCTTTTTGTACCCAGAGGCCTGTCACCAGGCCTCGTGGAACCCTCTTCTGGTCTTAGGGGTTTTCTGGAAGGTGGTGGTTTGGGCCTGTTGTTTTCCAAAGTTATCCCAATTGTATAGAAAGTTACTTAAGTATTTATATGCGCCGATGATGCTAAGTGGTATGTCCATTGCCAAGAACTTTTGTTCGCAAGTCAACCAACTGGACAAGGGGATTGTCAGTTGCTGAGGAGTCAGTCCTTGATAATGTGGTTGCTCCTCTTGCGGGATGAATTTTCCGGAACAGAATCATGATCTGCTAAGGGGTAGTGCCTGGACACAGACAAAGAGACAAGGGCATGCCCCTTTCCTCAAGGACATTCAAAGAGCAGCGACGTTTGACGAGGCAAGGCTCTATCGGAAGAGAACTGGGAGCAGCAAGACAGCAACCAATGGCAGCTTCGGAGGACTTGGGCGTAAGATCCAAAGACAGAGTTCAAGGGACAATGCTCATCCAATGTCTCCTGCACTTTCAAGTGCAGGGGGCAGACGCTTATCCGCTTCGACGGTCGTCGCTGCTGAGAAATTGCTAGCGGCACAGAAGCGGAGGCAGGAGTCCCTTGAAGCTGAAGTAGCCAATGCCAAGCAAAGAAGTTGGTCGTTGAAGCTAAAAGTGTTTGCGACGGTTTGCATCTCGACACTTTTGGTCCTGTCAGTGGCGTCCCTTTTGTTCATAGCGTTGCTCATTGTGGATCCGATTCTGGTCGGGCTGAAGGCTGGATTTCGGACCAACCCTGGCCTATGCAGGTGAGACACCGGACAATTTATATAGAGGAAGAATTAGCACGCGCTAGTAAAAAAAAAAAAGTAGCGCAAACGAGCGTGGTCACGAAATGCTTTGGCACAAAGTTCCCAATAAGCTCTTCATTTATGAATTGACAATGGGAATTTACATGGAACAAACGGTATCGTTGAATAAAACTGTGGCATTTGCACCTTTTTCCTATTTGTAGAACATCGGAGCATCGGAATGTCACAGGTCCAGGGTCACAGGGCTGCGTCCTCCCTTCGTGTCGCGAAGGCTGTACTGCTGACCTCTACATTTGTACCTTCCTCTTTGTCACCTACGTTGAAACCTCAGGGCTCAACTTGTCCTTTGCTCAACGCTATTACAAATCGGGCCTTGACATTGACGACTGGGAAGATGACCTGGACATGACCTTATCCCAGTTCCTTCCGCTCTACACTGGAGCCAACTCAACCAATGATTCCTACAGGGTGCTCAACACCTCGTCGTGTAAGATCAATCCGTTACCCTTCAAAACTGCATTTCCCAGCCTGACCTCGGTCTCTCTTTGGCAGATTTGCGAGCGACTTTGATGGTCAACCCGAATGGCTGCGGATACCCGCCAGCTGTGAACTGTACCACTTTCTACGACCGTTTTGCTCCGATCGGAGCTCTCTTCCCATGTTTCTACAGTGATTCTTTTACCAATGAAGAGTTCGGTGTCGCCGTGCCTTTCTACGACTCCATGGCCGAGATGGTCAACCTAGGAGTGTACTGTGGGATCCCGGTGGGCGCTGTGATCATTCTGTCACTCCTCTTGCTTATTCTGAGCAAGGTCAGAGTACAGGGTGAGAAGAGACGGGTACTGGAATTAGCCTTGGATGAAGATGGACTGGAGGACATGGATGACAGTGTCCAAGGTCGATGTCACTCAATAAGCTCCCCAAGGGCGGTACCGCTGATGAGGGATTCCAGGTGAGGAAAGTGTGTGTAACCTCCTTTGTTCCAGGCGACAAGTCAATGTCACCACCACCCCTTTCCTCTAGCAGGGCCGGAAAGGGCTTTAGAATTCGCGTGAAATGCGTTAAATTTTTCATTGGTCCTAATTACCCAGTTGGGCGTGGTTGAGGACTTCAATTTCTTGAAGGAAGTTGAAGTGTCTGTTGAGGAGAAATTGAAGAGTGGTCCAGTGCTGAAAAGTTCATAAGGTCGATTGATACTTGACTTTTATTGTATGGACATTCAATTTGTTGGGTCCAATGTCCCATGTTTGAGCAGTTATCTGAACTTTCAGTTCCATTCTAAGAGAACCAAGGAAAGGAGAAAGTTACGTCGTCCAGAGGAGAAAAGTTCATTTAATATTGACGAGGTTGAAAAGGATATTTTTCTCCTTTGCCCAATCGATCCTAGTCCTCGTCGTCCTCGTCACATGTGCGGGTTCTTTCCTAATTCGGACACGACGACCAATACTATTCCCGGACATGGAGGAAAGGCGATGGTTTACGTGGTGGTGACATCCGAGGACGAAACAAAGAGATGATAAAATGGACATTAATTAATCGATCTCTCCGCGTGCTTGCAAAACAGTCATGAAATTACTCCTCCTCTGCTCCTGCTAGTTTGTAATTAAATTCCTATTCCTTTCTACCAGGCTTGTTGACCCACTGGCTGGATCTCCGACAGGGCCACTTCGCACTCATGATGGACCTGAGCCCCTCAATGGTCACGGACCGAAGAAAAAAGCCACCCTGCCGAATTCCTCATCCTCAGCTTCCCTCCTCCGTTTAGCCAATGAGAAGACTGACCCAGTGACCTTTGTGCTCATTTCAGAACAAGTACAATTACCATCAACGTCTAGAACTCCCCCGTGAAATAAATCGCAGTAAGTTGTTAACAGAAATAACCCATAAGTGGCTCTATACCCTTGACACTTTTACCGGGTTGTTCCACTGACATATTCTCACTCTACTCTGGGGAAGGTCTTTATTTTTAACGTAAGGTCATGGTTTAGTCCTGTTCGAAGCAACAGTTTTCAAGGGTGCAGAGTCGCTTGAGTGCAGTTTGAATGAATACTTTCACCGTCGGCTTGATCTGGGCTGCGATGCTTTCGAATTCTGATTTCACCGAAAACTCAACTGCGCTTGCAATCGGATCAACCAGACCTTCACCTTTGGCGACCTTTGCTTTGCTCACTTGAGCTCGAGCAGCGGCCTCAGCTCCAGTCATGAGCGACTCTTGGCGTTGGTTGAGGAAAACGCCCACGGCTCGGGTAACATCAGCAGAAACTTCGGTACGGAGCTTCTGATTGCAAACGGCGTCAGAGGGACCTTGACCCATGCGACAGTGGACTTGGGTCAATGCTCCTGAAATCAAAGGAATGAGATTTCAAGGTCATCAATGGAGATCATCCGGGAAAGAAAAAAAAAACGTAAAAGTAGCGAATTCTTCCTCCAAGTTTTTCCAATAAGTTCACCCTTGCATTATGCAGTTAAAATTGGTAATAAATTAATTAAATCAGAGAGGTGGAATTAATTAGTTTCTACCCAGAATGAGCAGGAATCCGATGAGCTTGGCTAATTCCATTTTTAATTTGTACTCCACACACTCGTAAAGGAATGAAAGGAACATGAATATCTCTGGGAATTGGCATTACCAAACCACGATTCTGTTAACTCGATTTAATCCAGAATTTAATGAGTGTTAATTAATTTTAAGGAGCGTAGCAGCAATTGTAGAGGAGACACATTTTTTGCACAACGAGGTGAGAAACGTATCTCGTATATGTCCCTATTTCCAATCGTTCCAGCCCCTCCTTCTTCAAGTAAGCGCTGACATCCTCAGCTACTTGGTCCAGGTCCAGATGGTTCCTGTCAAGGTCAATCCCCCTGGCCGCAACTGCTCCAGCCGTCATTGAAATTTCTTCAAGGTGACCCTTATGAAGGACCTCCACAGTGCGGGAAGCATTGAGCCCAACCTCCATCTCAAGCTCACGGAGACACCCGGGATCCAGGAAATTCAACTTATTCCCGAAATTCGTTTTCTGGAAGCCATCTTTGGAAGAATAAAAATAAATTTTTGAATTAAAACAAAATAATCTTTTACCTGCCACGATGATCCCAGCGAGGATGATGAGGAGGCGCATATTTAGTGGGAAACAAAAGACACACTGAAGTGTAATGAAAAGTAGTTGTTAATTAGTCTCAATTTAAACTTTAATTAAAGGCTGAAACAGCAATTATTGATGGAACAAAGTTGGTCTAATGTGGATTTTGTGAGGATCTTGGAATTATTCTTCCATGGAATACGTTTAGCCACTACTTTGGTCAGGTCTGATGCCACTTTTTCAGCAACAGAGGTCACAAGGGTGTCAGACACTGGAGCGTATTTCCGATTCATTATCATCGTTGCAGCTTCCTCGCCTGCGGAAACGCTCACTGCGTCCATGTTCCTAACCACCATAAGCTTGATCAACCCTCGAGTTTCTTTTCGTATTGACAAATTCAACTGGGTCCAACAGTAGTCTTGACTTGGGCGTCGAAAGCTGATGGAACCTGCAACAATGAAAATGTAACTTTCGACAAATGTAGAAAAGTGGGATTTCGTTTGTAAAATTGTGCTTACGGTTTGGAAGCAGAGCAAGCAGGGTTGAGCAGAGGAGGATGATGACCTTCATGTTTTCCAGGGTCTCTCTCCAGGGAATCAATGAAGAATTGAGCTTTTCTCTCAATTAGTTCAAATTAATCCTCAATTGAATTAAACGAAAGCCTGCGGTTTCCTCTGTACTTCCTGGTTACGGTTTAATTCCAGTTTGTCACTCTTGCTCCTAATCCGGCTTTGGATAAGTTAAATTAATTCTTTTATGGAGGTATTACTCGCATCGGTTGTAAATGCTGACAATTTCGTCTGATCTACAGAACGTAAAAGGGGAGGAGCACCACCATAACCTCGTCGTTAAATCTCAGAAAGTCTTATACGTTTTCATCATCATTCCAGCTTAATTAAAACTACTTTTGGGTCTACATATCGTTGACCTTAGGCTAATCTAGCACCATCTTCGCTCTCAGTCACCACCATTAAAGTTTAGGCATTTGCTTATTACGTGTGCGCTAATTTCTAACAGATTTTAGACGCCATTTGTAAATATCACAACGGAATTACATCCCACACGACTGGGATTTAAAGTCAGAGCGGACCTAACTGAGGCTGTAAAACAAAAGTGGATTATCACAAGGAAGTTAAAAGTTAAAGTTTGTTTAAAACGGGATTTCCCTAGACTTGACAAAGCGGGATGCAGCGACTTGGAAATCCTCACTCGTCCAGGAATTGATCAGATTCTTCTTTCCTTCGGCCATGCTTGTGTCAGAGAGACAAGACAAACGAGGAAGGGCAGATTTCGTCAACGGGAAACTACTTGACTGGAAAGAAAATTGGGAATTTAGACTTAACTGCGTGTACTAAATGGTTTAGTTTACCTTTTGCCTAAGGAAGTTTCGTACTCGAAGAGCGACTTCCTCCTGGTACCTGGCTGGCCAAAGAACTTCTGTGACTAGACCGGAGTCCTTGGCTTCGCTGGCAGTGAGGATTCGTCTTCCGTAGATGAGATTGTTAAAGGCAGCTCTGCCGACGCTTTCATGAAGAAGTGACCCCCCTTCCGGGACTTGATTTAAACTCAAGTAGTTGCAACGGAGAGTACATTTATCAGAAGCATAGACGAGATCAAACAACGGTAGACTCGTAACGAATAAATTCGAAACAGAAGAGTGGAGTGAGATTATCGTTAGCTTCGGTAGTGCAGAGAGTGTATTGAGGTACATACTGAAAGTGACAAAAGGAATAAAACAAACTCTAAACGAAAAATTTCCGTTCACATACTTAATCGCTTCAGCAATTTCTTCAGCTACTTTTCTTCTGTCATTGGCAAGGATGAGTTCCCTTAGGTCTATACCGTTGCAAAACTTTGATCCTGAACTGGAAACTAGGATGACCTTCACTTTCGGATCAGAACCAAGTGCCTTTAGTGTAGTCGTCAAATCCCTCAGCGTCTGGAATAAGAAGAATCGAAATGTGAATCGGAACGACCTTTGCATCTCATAGGTACCTTCAAGTCAATGGTCCAGCGTCCATTTGACTGGAAAGTGATAGTGACGTGACCTAGCCCATCTTTCGTGACGTTCGCTAAAATCCGCTTTTGCACTTGGGATCCTTAGTAAAAAAAAAACAAAGTTTAAATACAACGACTGTGGAATCTGGATTATGGAATCGTATGGATTTATTAACCTTCGACCAGTTCCGCTTTCTTCCCAGTACCCTCCTCATCTCCATTTCTGTCACCGCCCTTGAGAGTTGCCAGTAGACTTGCTCGTCGACCTTTGAACCACGAGCCAGGTCCCTTCCTTTCTGTCCCATTCGTGTACCCCTCTTCTGATCTTCTCCTGACAATCTTGGCTTCAGGTTTCTTCTTTTCCCGGAGCTTCTTCACGGAGTCTCCACTTCTGTTCTTGACCGTGCTAAGGACTTGCATCCGCTTCAGCTGAAGAGCTTCCAGTTTAGCTTTTTTGGTAGTATTGCCATTGTGACCGTTGGCACTGAGTCTCGCTGACCCGGTGCTAGGAGCCGTGTCACAGAGCATGTTCACAGTCCCTTCGTCCATCAGTAGGCGATCCAATTCTGTACGAACTTGACGAGGTTTCTTCAGAGGGACGGGCGAAGCTTGGCCACTTGGAGTTGACATTGTTGAAGGCCACGTAACAAGAAGTTAAAACCGACTACACA
>VNWY01000118.1:0-81574 GCA_009869845.1 Pseudachorutes palmiensis | reverse complement strand
TTCTCTACAAATGTCACCCACATGCTCCCACTATAGTGACATGTGTCCTTTCAATTCACAAAAGTACTGCTCACATTTAGTCAAAATCGAATTAAAATTGAAAGGATTTGTAGGGCTTTGACACCGGTAGGAAAATTAAAAATTATGCATCAGGTAAAAACTTTTTAGAACCTCAGTTAATTATTTTTGTTCTCCATTATTTCTATTTCGTGTGAATTGTTTTTAATTCTGTTAAAATCGATGTTTCTGTTTTATGCTTGTTTTGTGACAAGAGGGGATGCGGAAGTATGCATTATAAATAGCACTCTGAAATCTGCAAAAAAGTTAGGAATGTGACAGTTAATATTGGTTACCCTTCGAGTAGACGCATCTTAATCTAATTCCCTTCACAAGCAGAGTACAGCGATTCCTAGGGTTCTAAAATTCTAATGTATTTCCCACACCAGTAATGTTGAAGATGCAATTGTATGTGTGGTATCCTGAATGAGAAATTACGATGGCAAGGAGGCATGAAATTGTAAATCCTGAGGAATGGGTGGTGGTGAAACCCGATTCCTGTTGCGGGTATAATCCTAATTTCATACGATCCAGCCCAACTGTCATCACACACTTCTTCCTGCTTCTAAATTTGGATTCAAGATTCAGATTTATTGATGGGGAAGATCACACTTGCTCATACTGTCGTTTCCACGTGTGGGGAACGAAGGAATAAAACCACAGTTAACTTTAAAACGTGCAAAATCAAATTCAGAGCAAATACAGTTATCACAAATCAAGGGAAAAATCATTCCATAAATGCTCCAATTCAACGCCAGTCAAAAAATCATTGGAAAAAGTGTCAATTGTATAACCTGTGACAGATTTCTTTTTTTTTTGTTTTTGCGTAGATTGCTTAGCGTGTGCGAATGCTTTTGTTTATGTTTATTCCACGATTGCTTGTGCGAAAATGTTTTGTTGAAACGCACATCTTATTGTATTGCCAGGAGGCGTGTCGAATTCCATAAATTAACTGCAAGCATGTTTAGTTCAAAAGGGAATTATGGCAGGTATTTCATTGACGTGATTCGACTCAGTCCGAGATTGGATCTGATGCGCTTCATTGGGATTATGAAGCATTTACAAGAAGCGGTCCTGCGTCATAGTCCTTGTGAATGTGTATTTGTTCCCAACAAATCATCCAATCCTCGTGTGAAGTTTAGCAATTTAATATGACAACATAATCAATCCTTAAGCCTATACTTGGGGAATACTTTGCATAATCAAAACCTACTGGTTGTCACGAAAAGAACGACAATAGAACTCATCAGGATGAAAGAAGGTGTGGGAATTCATGGTATTTGCATTGTAAACATTAAGCATTGCTGGACCAATGGTTATTAAGCTCTCTTCCTGCAATTCTACAGTCCTTCCATTACCTAATTTCAATGCTGCTTGGATCATTAAAGAAAACTTAACCCCAAGGTCAACTACTAAAAACATAAACTCCACTGCCTCGCTTCCACGTCGGACAAACATTTCTCAAAAGAGTTCCAAGTAGTTTCCTTTAACCAAAAGGTTTCAGCCGCGGACTGCGTCATAATGCATTTAAGCTTTATTTGTGTTAACAGTTGATTTAATTGAAGATTATGAATTGGATTTTAAACGTTTGAAAGTGGATTGAAAAGAGAATGATCCAATTAAGGTCATTGCTGGACCAATGGTTATTAAGCTCTCTTCCTGCAATTCTACAGTCCTTCCATTACCTAATTTCAATGCTGCTTGGATCATTAAAGAAAACTTAACCCCAAGGTCAACTGCTAAAAACATAAACTCCACTGCCTCACTTCCACGTCGGACAAACATTTCTCAAAAGAGTTCCAAGCAGTTTCCTTTAACAAAAAGTTTTCCATCCCTTCGTCTTTATCATAATGCATTTAAGCTTTATTTGTGTTAACAGTTGATTTAATTGAAGATTATGAATTGGATTTTAAACGTTTGAAAGTGGATTGAAAAGAGAATGATCCAATTAAGGGCAATGACCGAGACCGTTGGTGTTTTCCCTTGTGAAGCTTCGTGTAAGGTCTCACCTGACCACACAAAGTCCATTTGTGTCAACATGATTAACATCGCACAAACCAATTACCAAATTAAACCAACTGGAAAAGTACTCTTTTTAAAGTCTCATTAAATCCTAATTTACTAAATCCTTGATTAATCCCTTCATTCTGATTGGCTAATGAGCAAAACTTTCTCCTCAGGCTTTCATCACCTTAAATTGAAAGAATTTTTGAACAACAGGATACGGAATGAAGTTGATTAGCCATAGGTAAAAGGTGTGAAATACAGACGACATAAATTCTGATGTCCTTCATCCTGTGTGTCTGCAGGTCATTCGTCTGTGTGTGGCCATATCCATTTGTTTTGCCAAAAAATTAAACTCCTTATGCTAATTACTTTGAATCACTCACATGTGAATGATAATTGCAAATGTTTTCTCCTTACAAAAGAAATGGCAGAGACAGAGGTCAAGCCTCGTGTCCACTTTGTCCTGATTCACCAAGACAATGCTTTCCAATGGCTTTGGCTTGATGGTAATGAGCCACTTTGTGTGACTTATGAAAGTGGATTAAATCCAAAGGAACCATAAAGTGTCAGCCAAAGGGGCGGAAGCTCATGACCTGACATTTGACCTGTCGCTTCTCCTCATCAAGAATTTTCACCAGTTTTATGCCATAAAATGCATTCGAATGCCAAAAAATGGAATTGTAGAGGTGTGGTTTTGTCTCCTTCATTAAAGCTTTCCTTGTCAATGGAAGACGAAATAAATAACCATTAACTTTGTGATAAATTGTCCACACAATGAAAACATTTTTGCATTTCGAGTAAAGATTGTTCGCATAAAATGTTTTTGAGGAGGCGGTGATGGTGATTTCCGTGTTGGAGAAACGGGGACAAAGTTTCCGTTATGATACCGGAAATGAAGAAGCCAGTGAGGAGCAATTAACAAAAATTAAAGTGACATGAATTACCAAGGGACATTGCAATAATGAAACACTTGAAACACTTGGATCTGGAATTTTGCGTAAATAAATGCGTGTCTGCCCGACTTTCTCCTTGTTATCGTTTTTTGCAGAGAGTATTGTGGTATAATTGGATGCTGGCTCTGTTCCTATTTTCAATTTGCACATTTCTATTCCTGAATTTGCAGATGAATGAACAGCCTAGATGACAATGGACTCCATTTCAACGTCCCTTATCACAACACACATTGAAAACAATCAGCGTCCAAAGTGCTGAATAAGAGAAACTACCATCGAGATTAGCTCTAGGATGAGTTTGTACAAGGAACAGCAGAATTCAGACAGTCATCTTCAACGGCCGCCGTCCATTGGTCAAGTAGACGATCAACTGGGTCAGACAAACAAAATAAACAAACCAATAGCACAAGCGTCATCATCCTTGCAGCGATTGCCAACGCCAATCCCAAATGGACAACACATTCGGAAGTATTTGGTGCTCCTGCAGGACTCGTTGGCAATCAAGTTCGTCCCTTGTGCCTCTGCATTGCCTCCATTCTCTGGCCACAACAATCGAACTGGGAACAATGGGAGCAGTCCGAAGCAGATGCGGAGAGCAACTCTCCCTAATCAAAATGTCGACCACCTACAGCTTGGTTACAAAAATAATAAATCAGGAGAGGAACAGAGGAATGGGGGAAGACCAAGTTCATCGGCCTCTATGACCTTTCCAGCAGGGTCATTTACAACAGCGACAGCTCGCGGGGTCGCAGAACTCGATCACTCGCTACATGGACTCTACTTGTACCAGGTAAAAAACGATCTGGGAAATCGCGCATACTCGAATCGTTAGTATGCATACTAAAATATTTTTGAAACCTACAAAATCGTTTGGTTTCCTCGAAACAAAATTTTAGAAAAATTGAATGACTTTTAAGCTTTCAAGAATTTCATAAATTTTAGTTTTGATGGAACCAAAATGCAAAAAACCAAAGGAAAAGGAACATTTTGGGAATATTCATTTTCTTCTGAAATCTGTAAGGGTGGTTATGCCACAAATGGAAGTAGATATTGGCATTTTCCAGTACTTTTGTCTCCCGTACAGATGAATGAATTGTGTATAATTGCAAAGGTATTGCTTAGTATTCTGTGTGTGTATTTGATGATATTTGCATACTTGGATTCACGCATTGAATTGATTCTTCTGCCCACAGTTCCAAAGTGATTGAAGTTTATTCGAGTGAAAGCTTTCACCACCGCCCTTCCACACCCTGTGGGGATGATTTACAACTTGAATGGCAATTGTTGTTTCAATCTGGTTCCCAATTCAACAATTGATTCAAAAAGACCAGATCTTAATGAGCATAGCTTTGCTTTGTTAATCTGGTGATGACTTCCCTTTCTTGTGCTTTCAAATGATCAAGACATGGAGGGTGTGATAGGGGAACTTTAATTACAGGCAGAGGAATCAAAGTCAATTCAACATGTCATACGGGCAATGGGATTACGATACAATTAACAAATAAAATTAAACTTTCATCACAAAAAGGACTTGATGGACAACTCAATTCAAAGTCAGTAGTCAGTGTTACTTCTTACGCACTGTTTTACCCACTTTGAAGCATCGGAAATGCTTTTTGTGTGGTCTTCATTATCCAAGAGATTTGACGAATTAAAATGCCGGTTGGAAAAAATTCTGATTCAAATGCAATCTAACTAGCCTAACTGGAGATGATTGGTCCATGACTTGATTTGATGAATTTTTTAGGGATTTCGTGAAGCTAATTTGCAATGCTGCTGGAACAATACCCTTTACGAAGCCATACGAAGCATGGAGTACAAAGGTTACATTGTCCCCTTCACCGTTTTGATTTCAGCCAATCCTCGCTCTCTGGCGACAATCCGAACAGCATGGTCTCGACAAATGCTCAGAAGTCCACCGGGTTATCGCATTGAGTTTATCGGTAAGAGCGACATTCGTGGCGACATTTTAACATCCCTGCGTGTCTCATCTCTCGCATTGTAATTTGATTTGTGGTTGTAAATGATGTGAAAGCGTCATGTCATTGATTGCTTTTAACTGCCGTCCCCACCGTGTATCAATTACTCTTGATTACTTTGCAATTTTGAGATGACCTCTCTTACTTTTCATTTCCTCGGGGTTACACCATCCCCGTGAGAAATCCTGTTAGTCTTTAACATCTGAAAATAATATGGCCATCAACACGAGACTTTATGGCATTCCCTGTATGCCTCGTAATGTGTGTAATTTAAGTTCAGATGTCAGGATTTAATCGGCCATTATTTGTACAGGGGAGATCGAGGAATTGTTGGCAGATCCGATCCAACAGAGCCAATTTGCTCCGCTGTCAGACTCTTTATGTTGGGCTATCCTCGAAGTGACATCGACCGGTAAATGCTTTGGAATGTGAACTCTCTGACCTTTCCTTGTTAGCATTTTTAAACACCCAGACTTGGATTGTGTTCAGGTCAAGAGGCCTTTATGGATTCCATCATGACCGCACTCCTCTCCGCTTTCCCTACGATGATCATGCCAAATCGAGACTTGATTTACCAGACTCTAGAGAAGTTAATCAAGGATCGGAAAGTGTATCAAACATCCAATGGTTATTTCGTCGTCACTCCAGACACGTTTCGGTACATGATTTCATCATCCCCAGTCCCGACACAGCGCTCACCGCTCCATCATCAACAACCACCGCCGACCGTTTCATCAACCACTTTGGCCCTTGAAACACCCATCGATCCTGATGGTAATTTCCCTTCTTCCTCATTATCTAATCATCTCCAAAATCCAGTTTTGTGTAATCCCACCTGCAGGCTTGTGTCATAATGTAATCTTTCTTTCCGGTGTGATCGCAGACAAAGTGTCAAGAACTTCATGGGACTCGACAGCGTCAGCGGAGAATCCTGTTCGAGAACGAGGACGAGAGAAGAAGGTCACAGCAGAGGGTCACAGAGACCTTCCGCTAATGAGACGCCATAACTCACTCAAAATAATTCGCCAGAGGGATAAAGAATCTGGAGTAAGGAACCAAAGGAACCAATCCCAATGGCCGATTCAAAAGTACAATTTCACGGTGTTTTAATTTCAGAATTCCCTTAAATTTTTGCGAGGAAGAAGTCTCTCCTTTAGGCTGTACAAGTCCAAGTCAACACCCATTGGCTCAGAAGCTGTGGATGCTCCTCCCCTTGGGAAAGAAAACGTTGACACGAATACAATCCTAAAAGACGAAAAGAAAGGGAAATCAGGTAAGGATTAATTGGCTAAACTAATTACCTTGTTACCAATGGCATTTCCGAAAATCTTTTTCTAAAACTGTAGGCAAATCCTTTTTCAAAAAGTTATTCAAGCGCTCTTCTGGTAAGAAAAGCACTTCGGAATCCATTGCTCCACCTACAGTTACAAACGAACCAATCGCACCCAAGAGCTTAGCTTCCGCTACAGCTGCAACGCAAACTTCATCACTTGAAGCGATGCCGTTGCAGTTAGACAGTAACGAACCCACCAAAGACAGTAGACCACCGACCCCTAAACTAAGCTCCTACGGCCCACAGCCTAGCTGCATAAACGGAACTTCTGACACGGATCAGTTTTCAACAGTCCCACCAATGAGCCTCCAGCTGAAAAGCAGCGATGCAGAGCTGTCAAACACCTCCCGCTGGAACAGTTTCCCAATACAGGATAACCGCCCTTCTAGCCGCCTTTCTTCGAATACTCCGACATTGATTGAAGACGGGCCGTTGTATGCCTACCCTGTTAGAAAACAACCCACCCACGACAGCAGCGGTGAGACTCATCCATTTCCCTTTGGTGCACGTGGAGGTGAATCATCGAGGTGTTCCACACTGAGCCGTGGAACGAGCTTAGGGTATGGAAGCCAAGGTCCACCTTCTGCTGCTGGATTCAACAGCCAGAGCCAAAGCCCAACTCCTTCTATGAGCACAAGCAATTACAACGGATACTCCAGTGGGAAACGACCTGCCCTTGGCCCACCGCCATCTTATTCCCACATGATGTCCAGGAACTCCCCTACTTACGGTAGTTACAAGAATGCTTACGATTACTACCGTCGACGCTATCCCTCTTCTTATGGGAATTATCCTGGGCGAAGCTTGACCAACTGCCCCGCCTCAGTGCCACGAGAAAACAAGCCAACGGTGACAACGACAGGTAGACCTACTTCGAATCCTCTACCGCATTACTACGAGACAATTGGATCCCCATCACAGCCCATCACAACAATGCCAGAAGCAATTAGCAACAAGAAAAGTGAAAACAACACTTTACCATCACCACGAATTAGTCAGCGGAACGGTGCTGATCCATTCGTGAGTACGACCACTGTGACACAAAAGTCAACTACAAACATGGAGGTTGAGTTTCGACTTCCTCTGGGAAAGTTCCCAGTTGACAAATTACAAGGGAGTGGGCGTGCCACCAACAACGGAGGAAGCAGGGTCGTCATCAACGGAAACGAAATGAATGTCAACGTCGTGGGAAGTGGGGGTGGGTCTGATGGGACACAAATTCGGTTTGGACAGCCGAGAAATGGGACAGAGGTCAAAACAACAGTCAATCATTGTAATGGCTCAATCAAGGCGAGCTTCGATTGTTGTGATAATGTCAACAACGGACCAAATAAGGATGACATGGGCAATCAAAACGACTTTCGCTCGAGTGATTCGAGCCCTCAGAAGCAGAAAGCTTCTGGCTTCTTCATCAATCCGAAAGTGATGGACATGGGCTCGAGTCATAAATCAACGACAACCCCCATTCGTCGGGATTCTTACGACTTTGCTGTTAGGGTGACCGATCTGGACAAGGACTCGGATGGTGGAGAATTCATCTGAAACTTCAACTGTAATCAACCTTCAAGAATCCAGTCGTGCCTTGCAGAAAACCGGATAAAATTGAGCTTTGTTCTTCCATCGAAGGGAGGAAGAAAAAAACCGTGCCAAATGATTAGTTTGGACACTAATAAATTAGAGTTTTATGTGTAATTATCATTCATAAATCGCCTCTTCCTTGTCCAATTAGTTTTAAACACAGAGCTATACATCTCTGGAAACCTTTAGCTGAAGTAACTGTCAGTCGGGTATTAAAATCGCTACGTGTATTTTGAAATGGATCGTTCGACGTGGAAGAGTGACAGCGTCGGATGAGGGTTTGGTGAAATCAGTACCTTGATCTTCAACTTGATTCCTGACACTCTCTGACCCAGATTTATCAAAAGCAATTAACAATTTCTAGGTTTAGAAACGAGGTTAAGCTCCCTTAGCTAGGGTCTTAGAATAAGCTTTAATTCTAGCTTAGCTGCCCTAGCGCCGTGCCAGTTCCCACACGCAACGCTCGCACGCACAAATGGTTTAATTATACCCACAATTGTGGAATGTTTAGCATCAAGTGCAGATTGTAATTACAGATGTGCCAAAGGAAATGTAGGAAATGTAGTTGCATGTTTGCCAAATGAATGCTCAAATGACGCTTCCTTTGAAACTCCTTTGAAGCTCTCTTGAAGCTCTCTTGACGAATTCATTTCTGCATTTTCTGATCCCTGTAGATGATAGTGAATGGGATGGGATACGAAGCAGAGAGTGCAAATTAGTGTTGAAACAAAAGGGGAAAGGTAATTGCGTCCATTTTATTTATCCACTCGGACGAGAGTTTAATTGAGGAGGAAAGGGAGGATAAAGACAGTACTTGCCACTAGCCAACAGCCATTGCTGAACTTGCCAAATTATCAAAAACATTAAGGACTCCTTTGCTCCTGCATTTAAAGCCAAAGGCAATGAAGTTTAAGTCATTTAAATCAATATAAATATAAACACCGGAAGCTGTAAGAGTCTATGGCTTCATGCATCGGAGAGTCTGGTCGTCTGGTGTGACAAGGAATCCCTTTGATCTGCGTGTGTGTGTGGGTGTGAAGTTAATTGCGTGTGTGTGTTGTTAATGAAGAAGATGAATCATTAGGAGACGTGTGTCTTTGATTAGTGCGTACAAATTAATCACTTGTCAGGAGACAGAAGAAGAAGCTTAATTGCTTTCAGCATCGTCTTTATCTCTTGGCAATGAACTCTGCGGGGATGACTGAATACCATGTGAATTAAATCAAACGGAGCATCAAACAACAATTAATTCTAAAACTTTCACTCCTTCAACTCCGATCTCAAAATGGAATCATCAAAGGGAAACAAAACGTTAAAGACTTTACTCAATTTGACGCACGTCCGAGCACATAAATTAATCGTTAATTGGAACCATGAAACTGTAGTGGACATTAATTCATTTTTAAAGGTGGATTGACACTTGTTTCTCCAAACGACTTGAGAGCTTGTCAATTGGACAGCCTGTCATCTCCTTCGGATTGACATGTTTGTGTCCTCAATTCGGAGTGACAGACGTTTCTAGAAATTAGAAAACATTCCTTATGACAAGGAATTAGACTTTAGTTTTGAGGTTAGGACCAAAGGGTTAACGAGGAAAGATCGAACACGCTAAACCCTGTTTCTGAAACTAACAAAATGGCGGCAGCAGCGGTGAGAATGGTTCTTCTCCTGAGCTGGATTAACCTTCCGGAATCTGCATTTGGAATTACATATGTTGACCTGACTTATTCCATTGGACTGAACACGACGTTGTGGCCGACACACCGTAGACTTGAGAGGCACAAGGAACTGGACGACAACCACAACGAAGAAGGGGATTGGTAAATATAGTCCAATTCGTAACTGTTTTGAAACGTTTAGAACAAGTGTTTGGTTATTCATTTTCAGGATGGCGTCGCAGTATTTTACAATGAGTGAACACACGAGTACCCACATGGACGCTCCGTACCATGTCTCCAAGGACATGTGGACATTGAGTGACATCCCGATGAAGCGGATGATGGACATCCCTGGAATCGTCATTGACATGTCATGGAAGATTACAAAGCCAGGGGCTGTCAAGAGAAACTATGCTGTGGTCAAGGAAGACATTCTGGAGTAATGCAACTCTGATCCATAATCTATGACTAATTTAAATAATTAATTAAAACAAGTAATTTTTTCTAGCTGGGAGCGTAAGAACGGGAAGATCCCACCGAATTCAGCAGTCTTTGTTCGAACTGGTTGGGGACCAAAATTCCTAACAGATCCATCAGACTTTCTAGGACTGGAACCGAAATGTTGCTCATTTCCAGGAGTTGGGCTCTCCGCTGCGAAGGTTTTGTCTGAAAGAGGGGTCTACGGAGTCGGAGTTGATGTCGGTAAGAACCTCAGTCAAGTTTTAAAATGTTGAGGGTATAATTCTAAATCATTTTGACAGTTTCTCTGGATGTGGGGTACACTGAGGTACTCCTGGAATTAATCAAAATGGCCACATTATGAGATTCCTTTTTGACTTTTCTAGACCTTTCCTGTGCATGGTTACCTGGGATCGAAGAACGTTTTCCTGATTGAGAATGCTGCGAATTTGCACATGTTGCCACCAAAGGGCTTCAACGTTTTCTTCTTTCCGTTGAGGTTTGACCAAGGTTCTGGATCGCCAGTCAGAATATTCGCCACCTTAAAATAAAATGGAAATTGAATTCAATTTAGAACAAAACAGTAAAGATTAAAATATGGAAAATCATTTCCGGAAATATACAAGTTAGGGATCATTAGAACAAACTAATGGCGTGTAAGCAGGAAAGACGTCTCTAACTTGGTCATACGTTTAATTAATTAAAATTACGTTAAAGTTTTTTAAACGGTCTTAAAGTTAAGCTAACTTTGAATCTAATGCTACATCTACAATGAAAAATGGACCAATCACGTCAAAGAACTTATAACATTCCGCTACGGTTTCCGACGTAAAAAAATTCGCTGCTGAAACGCAGTCTAACAAACCTGAGAATGATCAGTTGAGCAGTGGAAAAGCAGCGCTTCAGAACTTTTGATCCCACTGGAACAGTTTCTGGAGACTAAACCGTCGCCTTCCTTTGACATTAATTAAAATACATAAATTGAAATTGAATGTAAAGTAGACAGGAGTCGTCGATGTAAACAGACACTCCGATGGCTGACGTTTTTCTCACCGTTGAGAGGTGTTGTCACTGTCGTTCAATGGAAACGGTGCCCACTTAATCTGACACGTTTGTCCACTTTGAGGTGATAATGGCAGCTCGTCTTTTCTGAAATAGAAAAATAGGAAATCGTTTTTGACAAGAGTTGCTTCAGTTAGGGCCTTGGCGGTGAGAAGTTAACTCACTTTTGAAATAACAGAAATGGCTGCAACGGTGAGAATGCTTGTTGTCCTTGGGTGTATAAGCCTTCCAAACTCTGCATTTGGAATCACGTATGTTGACCTGACCTACCCAATTGGGATAAACACGACATTGCATCCATCGGTTCGACAAGTTGAGCGACATTCGGAACTGGACGAAGACCAAAGCGAAGAAGGGGAGTGGTAATCAACACTTCGAAATAAACTCCTAGAACTGTTTTAGAATGTTGAAGCATTGCTTTCAAATACTTTTTCCAGGATGGCGTCCCAATACTTTTCAATGGGTGAGCATACAAGTACCCACATGGACTCTCCGTACCACGTATCCAAGGACATGTGGACATTGAGTGACATCCCGATGAAGCGGATGATGGACATCCCTGGAATCGTCATTGACATGTCATGGAAGATTACTAAGCCAGGGGCTGTTAAGAGAAACTATGCTGTGGTCAAGGAAGACATTTTGGAGTAATGCAACTCTGATCCATAAACTATGACTAATTTAAATAATTAATTAAAACAAGTAATTTTTTATAGGTGGGAGCGTAAGAACGGGAGGATCCCACCGAATTCAGCAGTCTTTGTTCGAACCGGTTGGGGATCAAAATTCCTAACAGATCCAGTGGACTTTCTAGGCCTGGAGCCAAAATGCTGCTCATTTCCTGCACTTGGACTGTCTGCTGCGAAGGTTTTCTCTGAAAGAGGTGTTTATGGGGTCGGAGTTGATGTCGGTAAGAAGGTCAATGTTCTGAAGGTTTTGCGTGTAATTCTAAATCATTTTGACAGTTTCTCTGGATGTGGGGTACAGTGAGGTAACTCTGAAATGAAAATAGAATAGCTGCAATGATAACATTCGTTTTTCTATCAGACTTTTCCTGTGCACGGTTACCTCGGATCCAAGAACATTTTCCTGATTGAGAATGTTGCAAATTTGCACATTTTACCACCAAAGGGCTTCAACGTTTTCTTCTTTCCGTTGAAAATCGAGAAAGGCTCGGGATCTCCAGTCAGAATATTCGCCACCTTGAAATAAATGGAATTTCAACTCCGTTTGGAAGTATTTAGTAATGAATAAATTGTACTGCTTTATGGCTTACAGTTGAGTGTTACGAATACACCACGCCAAAAGATCGATTGAAAGTGAGAAGAATGTAACTTAAAACAAATTCTTCAAGCAAATTCTAATTTAATTAGGAAAACATCTCCTGAAAATGAATGATAACATTTTGTTTTTTATCCCCATCTGTAATGTGCATATGCTCGATTAGCTTCACATAATTTGTGCAAGTCTTGTTTCCTTTTGACTACTGGTCCCTGTGAATTGAAAAGAAAAGATAAATAGTCGCATCCAAAGCAATTGTCAGAAATAAAAAGAAAACTCACTGAATTATTGGCTGCTTCAATGAATTCATAAGCCAGTTTTCTGTAAAATCTCATTTCGTCGTCTTTCGTCTTTCCAGCTTCTATTAGCCAGTTCATGGCCAGGAAGATTTGACGGTTTTCCGTCACTGGCACTGGAACTTGGTAAGTCGCTCCGCCCCTCTTCACAGGCGTTGTCTGCAAAAACGGCTTCGCATTCTTCAACGCATCGTGAAATATTTGGTATGGATTGACAACAATCTTTTCTCGCTGAATTGGATCTTCAGTCTTGTAGTACTTTTCAAGCTGGATTTTCTTGATGTTCTCAAAACACTAAAAAGCCAAAACCATATAAACTTTGATGAAGATTACTTGAAATACAATGCTTACCTTTTCAACTAAAGTTCTTGCTAATTTCTTCTCGCCCTTTCTCATGACATAGTTTGTAAACTTCTGCACAAGCGGGTCGTGCCAAACGGATGCATTATGATCATTATCAGTTGGATACACCGGTACAAATTCCAATTTCTTGAGTTCACCAGACTCTGCTAGTCGTTCCCTTTCTGCTGGTTGGTAGACAGGATGGATGTAGTGCTTTGGATACATCCCATATCCTCTGGAAAACGGAAGGTTCCTAAAAATCAACGAATTCACCATTTGATCAATTAAAACTGAAAACTGAACCATTACCACTAGCATTACACTGATGTTTATCAAAATGTGAATGACCTTACCGCACTGAAGACAAGCCAGTGAGTACTGATATTCCTCGCATCTCTGCTACTAATTCATCAATCCAATTGGTTGGATAGGAAGTGACCAGCAGCGAAAGAAAGGTCAACTCAATTTTTTTAATTTTTGAAGACTCAACATATGAATTTAGCGCCAAGATTTCAATCAAGGGGAAAGTGAGACTTTGCAGAACCGAATCCCGACTTTTCAGACTCCGAAATTAGGATCTAATCCCGAAAAATCAGGACTTTTCCCTGCACTATTGAGTGCCCATTTTCCTAGTAAAGTGGGTGAAGGGTGAAGTGTAGTTTTCCACTTTCATTTTAATTGAAAATACATGTTGTAATAATTGAGATTTCAAATCACAGAGATGAGACTTGGTAATCACAGAGAAGTATTTGAAGGTGTTGATGATTGGTTGAGTCAATTGCTGGAACTGTATTCCCTGTGTTCCCTCCATGAAGAGCAAGTGTGCTCCCACCGCTAGGGACACAGTGGCTTCCATGGACTGTCGTCTGCGTTGGTGAAATCGCCAGGAGCCTCACATTTGAGCCGTAACTTACATCGCCATTTTTGTTTTGTAGATAAATGGCAATTGGGGAAGGACGCCCAGTGACTCTGCAGATGATTGTGTCTAGAATTCGAATGATCCCATTCCTCACCTAAGGAAATAGAAAGGGATTAGAAGCTCATCTGGAATAGGACGATAAGGGGAATTCTGAAAGGTGAAAGTTAGCTTTCCCCCTCTGGCTGTTGCTACACAACAGTTACTTTTGGTTAATCAAAAGACAAAGGGATTGTAATTGAGTCACCTCTGATGATCGATAAGCGTAAAGCCATGGGTCCATGAGGACGCTAATTATCGCCATCATCACAGCCATTAGCCTCCAGTGTCGTTTCTCCAGGAAATTCAAGTTCCAAAAGACATCCATGGTAGCTAGGGAATGGATCGGAGCCCAGCAGAGGAGTGATGTGATCAACAGCCCAAGTGTCAGGCCATATCGATGCTGTCCCGAACTATGGGTCACTACAGACTGGCTCATGCCCCTGACCCCGAGATCGTGTAAGGATATTTCAACACTAAAGATTTGCTTAGCGTGACTCCTTGCGATGACGTAAATGTATCCGTAGCTCCCAACCACAAAAGCTAAACACGGAGCATAAACAAAGACGAAGGTGTAGAAAATTAATAATTCAATGTTGACTCGTTCTAAGAAGAAAATGGGCAAGAGGTAGACGAGTAGGGAGTAAATCCAAGCAGTAAAGAGGAACCTCTGTGAGTTTGACATTGTCACGAAATGATTGTACCGAAGTGGTTCTGACACTGAGAGGAAGCGGTCAAGGGCAATTGCAGCGATTGACAGGAGCGAAAGTGAAGAGAAGATGAGGATTGTCAGGAGATGGACGCAGTAGAAGAATCCGTCACAGGGGATGGCCGAAGCTTCGGAATTGTAGACCTCGAGAGTTTCATTTGTCGAATTGTAGCCGAAATCTTCATCAAAAGTGAGCTGGTGTTGACCAATTTCTTGGATATTGAGTTCAATCGCTACTGATGATGGGATGAGTAAACCAATTCCTAGATCGCATGAAGAGAGCGACAGGATGAGAAGATTTGAGGGTGTTCTGATCCTTTTGTAGCGAATCCAAGCGCTAATAATGAGTGCATTTGAGAGCACAATTAGCGGGCAGAGTAGAACTAATAGGACCCAGAGCACGGATGAAATCATGATGAAGAAATCACAAGACTAGAGCGAGCAAGAGTTCTCGACGTCTGTCAGAAACGACAGTTGGACAAGAAGTGATCACCACCGCGGCGGTGGTTGTGCTTTCTCCAAAGGTGAAAGTGTACGAGGGGGATTCTGGGACTTTGAAAGCTGTGTGTGAGTTGTAACTCAGGCGTGTAATAAGTTTTCAATTCCAACAAAACTAGACACTCGAAGATCCCTTCGAGTTCCAGCGATAATCAGATTAGATGTCAAGAACTTGTGTTTAATTAAGACAAAGTACAATAGTTTACACAGAATCAGGGAAATGTCGCTCTTTTTTCGATACTCGATGAAATCTAATGAAAATGAAATTATAATTTGGAAGAAACGAAGGAAGCTTTATAAGGTCAAAGGGCTTTCTTCAAAAAGTAAAATCCAGAGCAGGAAATTTCTTAATTCTTTGTAGTTCAAAGGAAGCTAGAAAAGGAACAAAGGGAATCAATTATAGGAACTTTCACCGGAAGAAAAAAGATTTCTTTTTACCCGGGTAGTATTTCCTACACTTCCGTTTGAACGTTAGAATGAAAGTCCCAAGCTATTATGATGATTGTCTGTTTTGTGTCTGTTTGTACACGCTTTCCCTTTCAAGTGCTTTCACCAAGGGTCCGGACTTTGCATTTTTTAGCATAAAAACCACAGAGAGAGCAGAGACCGACGGTGGTTGGTTGGTTGGTTCGATCTCCTTCTGAATCTGAGGTTTCAGTTGACGTCTGTTCAACACGGAGCTAAGTGTGCAGAATATGAATCAAAAAAGGGAAACTTTTGGTCTCGACTTTCTCCATTTTTCTTTTTCGACGAGAGAGAACAAAGGATTTGTTTTGAACTTTTGGACTAAAACTCTCGTCGTAAGTATGAATGGTTGATAAATTTCGGATTTAGAGGGAAGAGGTCCATTACGTAAGTTTCGTCTCCCGTGGCAGACTAAAAATAAATACGCTTCATTCGCTTCTGTGGGGAAAGTGGAAAGATGACACTTGGGAAATGGATCTCTTGAAAGGGAATCTCTTGACGGGAAGGAAATGAAAGATCAATTCAGACCAAAAACACAAACTACAAACTACAAACTACAAAGGTATAACTTGTGCCCTTTGAAATTCAATTCCAATTTAGCCTTCAACAAGTTTCTCCTTAATGGAAGAGAAGGCGTGGGAAACTAAGGGGAAAAGCGGAAGAAATGATTTCACAAGGGACAGATTTCTTATTAAAAAAATAAGAACAAAGGACCAATTTAAAGACTAATTTTAAAACTTTTATGCCAAGGTATTAGCTACCTCTTCTACCTTTAATTTCCCAACTTTTCAACCTTACAAGGTGACTGTATGAAGGAAAATAAACTATTTCTTGAACCATGTTCCGTAGGAACTGAAATGGAAAATTCTGGATGGCGTAGAAACGAGACTGAGTTGTCCATTTGGATTTTTCCAATTTGGAATTCCAGGATACTTCCGTAGGGTCAGTTTTCCTCCGTAGTTTCACTGGAATTCCACTGGAGCGTATGAATATAACGAGGCTGGGAAAAGTTTTGAGCTTTGAGTGTATAATAATACATAGGAAAAAGCGTGTAACAGTTCAAGCCTGGAATCACCGACTTTTTCGAGCATGGAGACTTCCGGAGCAGAAGTATAAATTGTGGAGATATTTTGCATAATCACTCGTCCTTTCCCCGAGTCCGTGTCATGTCACTTGTTGCCTTGATTTGAATTCTTCCAGGGATGCTTCCAGGAGCGGAAGTTTTAAAGAACTTGGAAGGATTGAAGAAAGGAAAGTCTGACGTGAGAACTCTCCCGGGTACCTAAAATTCCCTATTCATTGTGAAATTCCCATGGAGTTCTCAAAGGAGATTTCCTTCTAATCCTCCTCTTCCAAAGTTCTCATCATCAGGGAAAGTTACAAAAAGATTTCTATTAGGAACGTGACTTTCTCTCTTCCAAAAGGATCCTTCATATGCTTCTCTCCTTTTCATTTAGAAAATATGGTCCTATTTGAACAAGATTAAAACAGAGCTAAACCATCCCAACCATTTGGACCTTAAGAAATTAACAATGCACAGGAAATAAATGAATGCTTTCTTCATTTGTTTTCCCAATCAATTTCTGTCTAATAATGAAACCATTTCTAAAAGACAGTTTTGACACCTGCCAATCACTCTCTAAAAGGCTATTTGGGTTAACCACTTTGGATCCATTTGGGTAATGAATCTTCTTTTCAGTCTTCAAAAGGGCTCAAGAGAGTCACTAAAGAACGTTCCAAATGGCAACCATTTTACTCCAGATACTTTTGATTACCTCAACCCTCCACTCTGCATTGAGTGTCACTTACATTGACCTCAGTTATCCAATTAACAATGAAACTGTGTTTCACCCAAGGCATCATCCATATGAACGACTTGTGGACACTCATGGATTCAGTCCAGAAGGAATCTGGTACGCTTTTGTACTTCTCCGAGAATCCAACTTTTATTCAATTGGAAATTGAGCTTGACCTTTCCTGATTCTTTTCTGACAGGTTTGCTACTTATTCAATGACAACGTCAGAACACACGGCGAGTAAGTGCAAAGAATTCTTACTCCAGATACTTTTGATTACCTCAACCCTCCACTCTGCATTGAGTGTCACTTACATTGACCTCAGTTATCCAATTAACAATGAAACTGTGTTTCACCCAAGGCATCATCCGTATGAACGACTCGTGGACACTCATGGATTCAGTCCAGAAGGAATCTGGTACCCTTTTGTACTTCTCCGAGAATCCAACTTTTATTCATTTGGAAATTAACCTTGACCTTTCCTGATTCTTTTCTGACAGGTTTGCTACTTATTCAATGACAACGTCAGAACACACGGCGAGTAAGTGCAAAGAATTCAGTTCATTTTATTAGTTTGTTGACCTTATGACATTTACCAGCACACTTGGACACTCCTTATCACACATACGAGGCTGGATGGAATCTAGATCAAATCCCGACGGATAGTTTAATCTCCGTTCCATCCGTGATGGTCGATGTTTCTCACAAAGTGACCACTCCTGACTCTACAAATTACGATTTCGCAGTCACCAAGATCGATTTGATAGAGTAAGTGACCTTAGCATGCTAAACATTTACTGAATAATTGATTGTCATGTCATAAATCCCAGGTGGGAGAAGACCAACGGAAGAATCCCGGAGCGTGCGGTTGTGCTCATAAATACGGGATGGGGAGAACGTTGGCCAAAGGAAAGTTTCCTCGGGGAAGATCGATTTGGTTCATTCAGCTTCCCAGGTCCTGTTCCGAATTTCACGACTCCATTTTGTAAATTAAATCTGCTTATAATATATGTAGGTGTTGAACTGTGTGGTGCCCGTTTTCTGGCGCAAGAACGAAATGCTGTGGGGGTTGGGATCGACACGGCTAGCATTGACCCTGGGTTCTCAAAGGTAAAGTAAAGAATTCATGTATTTGAAGACATTCTCCAACTGCAATTAATTGTGACTTTCATTAGCACATGTTGGCCCACTTTCAATTGGCGTCCAAGAATGTTTACATCCTGGAGAACGTAGCGAATCTCCATTTGCTTCCGCCCCAAGGATTCAAGGTCTGGGTGATGCCGATCAAACTGGAGAAAGAAACTACTGGAGCTCCAGTTCGTCTAGTTGCATTCCTACCATGATTAAAAACGAATTAAAACGTAGTCGGTTGATTAGTAGGTAAAAGAATGCAAACGTAAATAAAACTATGCAGCCAAAGCATCAGAAGCTGAAAGGAAAGGGAAATGATAAATGTCCGAAATTGATAACTGGCCAGGTAGAGCGAACCTTGATTTTATCTCCCCCTGATTAATCTTTCACTTTCCGTCTTGGTCGCCTCCTTCCAGTGTGGTAATCAGTCTCAAGCAGGAACTAACGTCGCTAACACGGACTTTGATTCTTTCCACTGTTCTCCAAGTCCAGCTTCATCTGAAGATGTATTCAAGCCAATTATTTCCAGTCGCTGCCTTCCCCGGTATTCCTCCATTTTCTGAAGAAGAAATCATCCATGAAGCGCGGAGGAAGCGACAGAAAATTGGGAAAAGTCCTCCATATCCCCGTGGGACGCTTCCACCGATGCCAATTCACAACATGGAAGTCTACAAGCCAGTTACACCGCAACAGTCGTCCAGTCGGATCAACCGTGGACCACCGCCGCCGCAGCAGACCTTTGACCAGCTAAAGATTCGCGATGCTCTTCAGGAAGCGATGGACGAGGTTAGAAATAATCAAACTCCTTTGCATTTAAGCTAAGCTATTAGCATCACGGCACCTCGAAAAGATTTTACCGTCCATGAAACCCGGTGTTTGGCCTCAGTTAACTGAGGCCAAACACCGGGTTTAAATTCAAACTGAGGCCAAACACCGGGTTTCATGGACGGTAAAATCTTTTCAAGGTGCCGTAATGCTAATAACGATTAATTTCAAACTTGCAGCTTCACCGTGCAGTGAAGAAGGTCAGAAAGGTTTCGCAGAGCATCGACAAGCGAACAGAAGCAACTTACTCCACCGTGGACCGGAAGTTGGACGAACTCTTCAGTGCTTTGTGTCAACAACTGGTTGGATCGCAACCACCGAATGTCCATCAACGTCAACCCACGACCACGATGACGATAACTGACCCAGGAGTCATGAGCACCAATGACAAGCGGAAGCGTTCCAGGAGGATAATTTCCCTGAGCAGGACACAAGAGACAATGGATGTGGACTTGGACGCCAATTGATCCTCATCTCAATTCCAATCTAAATTGAATTCTTTATCAATTATTCAGTTAAACTGTGTTGGTATATGCAGAAACTGAGGTCAAGAGGTCAAATTAAATTGTTTCAGCAGAATGCTTGATCTTCTGTTCTCCTTTGCTTTTCTTTTCCTCACGATCTCTGTTGAGGAGAAAGGAAAACTAAAGGAAAATTCCCACTTTTGAACATCACTTTTGCACAGGATTTGCAAAGTTATTCTTTTACTTTTGTTTTCAAATCAATTGTTAATTAGAACAGAGTTAATTAGCTTTAGTTCAAGGTCAAACATGGGATGACAAAGGTTAGACAACTTGTGAATGTCAGTAACTCTTCCATTGTCCATCCTGGGTTGGTAAGGTCAATTGATTTAGAAATCATCAGTAGAATTGTTAAGAATTAAAATGTTCTGTGTAAATTAAGGTAACCGGTTCCTGTCTGTTAACGCCTTGACATGACCTGATGACCTGAACTGTGTCGGTGGTCCCCAGTTTCATGGACATGCTGGACAGATAGAATCAAGCAATGTACCTCAAGAAACAGACATTTCTACTTTTGGTTTTGTAAAATCCAACAAAGGTCACGCTGCTGTGGTCAAAGCTGTGCCAAGTGATATATAACATAAAGCAAGAGCAGCGGATACCTTTCGTTCAAGAAACCACCGGCTTTTCCTAGAGGCATAGCTAGGTAAGTCAAAAAGCACAAAGCATCTACCATTTATCCTTAATTTAATTGTAATCAATTAAGGCTGGATAACAAGGTTAATGTTTATATTGAGGGTACCCTTGGTCGACTTTGTTCCTGGAAGAGCAATATGGCTCAACATCATCTAAAATCTTTTGGAACTGGACCAATGGTTGTCATATCCAGACACTTGAAGTTGGTTTTTGTAAATGGCGTTCCTGCACTACATCTCTTGAAATGATTTTGATCTTTCTCTGTGTCTAAAGTTGACCCTCAAGGGTCACACCGTTGGAACAATGTACTCAGGATGGTTCATTTTATGTTTATAATATGGAAATCATGACATGGTTTGAGGAGATAAAGTTGCTTTTTAAATTGGTTTTTGTGGATTTAATGTCTGATGAAATGTGGATCGTGGTTGGTGATAGGGTCTGAAATATTGAATATTTCATGTTCATAAACTTTGGTTTTAAAATCTAGCCATTTCCCTTGAGAATAGAAAAGACGAGGTGACTCCCTTGAGAACTGGAGAGAAATGGTTTTGATCTTGTGTATTATTTCTATCCATCAGTTTCATTCCAGTCCCCCTGCCTCTTAAGTGATCATTTAATTAAAGCAAGAGGGATATCCTAAGCTCTCTCCCTGTCCGAAGGAATGAAATGCAAGAGATCCTAATGAAACTAAATCTTGGCCTCCTCTTCCTTCACTTTCCTTGGATTCAACTTTCTCTCTTCTCCAGGATTTATGGCTCTTCTTTACTTTCTCAGTTGTAAATGAATCCGGATTACAGGCAGGCGGATATGAATCCATTTTATCCTTTCCTTTCCAAGTCCCGTCTGCTCTACTTCTTAAATAAATTGTTGTTTCTACTAGAAAACTAAGGATGGGGGCTAATGGGGTTCCTTTTGCATTTAGAACTGCTCCTTGGCCAATCACAGGTGAGCAAGGAGGGGTTAAACTCAAGGCCTGGTTGACACTTCATCACCACAGGAGTTCCATGCACGCACCAGTAGTACTAAGAACCAATTAATTACACATATAATTACATCCTTTCAATCTCCCTTCTTACTAAAGTTACTAAAGTTACCTTTGTGCATTCTGGATGGACTACGTAGTTGCTCTTCCGGCAGTCAATGTCAGCACTTGAAGCAGGTGGGACGAGGTCAATCACTCCTGGATTAAGGGTCGATGGCTCATTTGGAAATTCAGTCGTGGTCCATTCCCCTGGGGTCACCGGATTTGACACGATTTCATTCTCACTCGTCTCTGGCACCATGTAGGACTTCAATCCTGCTCAAAAAACATTTCCTTCATTCAGGCGTCATTCTTAAAGGTGATAATCAGTTCAACAGAATTTGAGAATCCAACTAAAACGGACCGTTGTAGAGGGTATCGATGAGTGGATCCTTTGTGCCACAGAGTCCCTTGAAGTCGTCCATGTCAATGGCCCAATTCATCGCTCCCGCATATCCATTTGGCCTTGATCCAGTCCATTTTGATAGCCAGTGAGTCTGCATCCTCGTATCCAATCCAGTTCTTGCCAAAGTACATGTACGGAACTTTCCCGAATTGATCGTACTTCCTTGTCCAATTCCCAGTCTTGAGTCGGAGACAAATCTACGTATTATATCGAAAGTAAAAGAGTAAGTGTGAGTTGATTAATTTCTGTTTCAGAGTTTAAATTCATTTGAAACCAAAGAAGGACACGTTCCTCGTGAATGTTTTAAGTTTTAATGAAGTACTCCCTGTCTCGACGGGAAAGTAAACAAAAGAAAGCTCAAGAGTTGATTGCACTCACCTCGTAGTAACTCATGAAGCCTCTCGCTTGCGTGTATTCACCTGCATCACCACCGCCACCGTGCTCCCATTTTCGGATAAAACTACCAGGCTCTGTCTGTCTGGGGTCACCGAGTTCATACGTCTGGCCATAAAACGCAGTCCCGATTAGTAATTTATGACGAGGACAACCCATGTCCACCCACAGCTGAGCACCGTCGTTGACATTCAATTTCTCATAAGCGTATTGGTCATGGGGACGACGGTAGAGTGGGGTGTGGGTGTCAGCAAATCCAGTCCATTTCCCACGGAGGTCATAAGCCATCAGATGCACCATTGAAACAACACTTGGAAACCAACAAATCTTTAAATTCTTTTGGTACAAGAGAAGAGCTCAGGTCAACAACCTTTTGAGTTCACTGACCTGCATAGTTCTGGCACATGGTATCCTTCCTGTAGTCGAAACTTTGCAACTGGAACTGCCATTGTAATTTCCCATTGTGGATTTTCAGCATCAAAAGCAGAGCGTAGTTCTCTTACGAATTCTAAGAAATTATCCTTGTCTCGGAACCCACCTCCACGGTCTGCAGCACCTGGATACTCCTATAATTAAAAAAAAGTTAATTCGTATTGTGGAATTAGTTTTCTACTCAGTTTTCACCCAGTCCAGGTCAAAGCCGTCAAAACCATAGGTCTTCATATAGTCTAAATTAGGGAAATTTAAAATTAATACAAGGGGAAGCGACTAACGGAAGTTGTTGCTAAAACTATTTTTCTAAAAACGATTCTTACCGACTACACTAATAATAAATGTCTTCCGGCGTCCAGGAAGTGAGACTAATTGGGAATACTTTTTACCACCCTCTGCCCAGCCTCCGACTGCCAAGGATAACTTCAGCTCCGGATTCTTGGTCCGCAAGGAGATGAACTTTGCAAAGTTACCTCGTTCCACATCAAGCTAAGTTTAAATATTAGTAATTAATTGATTAATTGAGAATAGTTTTAATATAATTGACCTCAGGGTCTAGTATGAGTATTTCCCAAGTGACATTTGATACTCCTACGAATGAGTAGATGACATGAGTACATTTATGAATGGGAATATCATCAACAGTATAGTTTCCAACATCCGGTCTGTAGATTGCCCAGTTACTGAAATAGCAACTAATTCTAGCAGCCTTGTCTCCTTCAATTCCAGTAGAAATTGCAATAATTGCAATCAGTAGGGAGTAGACTTTGTCCATTGTTATTAGTTGCACTGCTGCAAAAGATGAACTGGAGTCACTAAATACTAAGTTGTGGATTTATTCCATTGTTTTGTAATTCAGAGAGAGAGTTCAATGGAATTGGCAGGTGTGTTTAATGACTCCATCTGTTCAGAAACCAATTATTCAGTGAAAGCTACTTTACTTGAACTAATTAGTTTCCATGTTTAATTACTTTTTTGGAAATGTGGTAAAGTGACAGATGGAATATCAATATTGAGGAAAAGGTCAATGGAAGCTACAAAAGCTTTGCTCCTAAGATTAGTTATAGTTTGTAACTTGAGAAATCAACCACACTTTGAAATGGAATTTTTAGTTTTTAGTTAAACTAAGGAGAAAGTGTGATGAAATTGGATATGCAGGATGCATCTTTTCTTTTCTTTCTCTGGAGTTAATGGTTAGAATTCCTAATGATAATTCTCCTCATCACGACGATATTCCCTTGATTATGAATCGGCAACTTTTCTTTAAAAACTTTTACTCTTCAGGAGATCCTTGTCTTCAAACTTTCACTCTGTGAAAACCAAGCCTGTGGTTTGAGGAATCGTAAGAAGCCGAAGCGGGTTCTTTTTCCCTTGATGTGCTTTAAGGAATGCAAAATGAAGATTCGTATTCCCCATATCTCAGAAAAAGAGTGAATAAAACCTGGAAATTAAAATTGGGTAAAATTTTTCATGTCAGGCCCAGGGACGTGAGGATTCGTTCTTCCTTGGTTGTTTCCTCGCTTCGGAATTCTTTTTCTTCCCCCTTTTCCTGGTGTCTGAAAAGAAAACGATGGTTGAAATTATTGAGACGAAATGGAGAGATTTATATCCACTTTCTTTCCTATTTGGCATGGATCACATTTTGTGGAAGACTAGTCGTGTTGGTGGTGGTGGTGAGATGTGTTCTCTGTCGTTTCTGATGTGGAAATCAAACTGTGATTCGCAAGCTCCATTTCACCAAAATGCAAACGTCTGCTTCCGCTGAATGTAAAAACTTTGAAGGAGAGGACACAGGCTGGTCTGCCAGGAAAACAGGAGCGAAAGTGGAAAATAAAATTTAATGGATGAGCATTCCACACACTCGTCTCACTTTCAAAAGTGTTTGTTCTCATGCTGCTGGAGAACAAAAGAACTAAAGGGAACCAAAGGGAACCAAAGGGATGTTGTTCAAAGCACCTAAAACACAGAATCCTTCTTCTTCTTCTTCTTCCTCTTTTAGACTTCCGCTTCCGCATCTTCTGTCATTAACGATCCCAAGACCAAGAAAGAAACTTTCACCAACGCCTGATTTCTTCTATTCACAAATGATTATGCTAATTCTTAGCTGTCAACCTCCGGTGGGTGTGAACACTGTGAACACTCTGAACAGGATCAACTTATTCTCTTTCTCAACCAAAATGAAATGAAACCAAGTTACATTGTCACAAATCCATGTCAGGAGACAAGGGATCATGTCAAACCTACACGTCGTCTCATAATTTCAATGCATTACACTCAGAGTCTTTTCGTTTTCTACCAGATCAAATTAAAGTAAGTTGATTTCGTCTTTATTCGGTTTAGAATTTAGCTACTTGCTACAATTGATTCATTTTTTCTAACCTAGGAAATGTGTTTGAAAGGAATTTTATTTTCCCATAAATTAAAGCTGGCGTTTTCCTCTTGAAATTGGAGACATTTCTGTCTCTTTTATAAATCGACATTTCTGTAGCAGCTTGTAAGCGTAATTCCGAAATGTCTGTATTAGTATAGTGACCAAAAAGGAGAGAAATGGTTGGAATTTTTTGACCCCAGCTTGTAAATGAAGTGCTTTTGTTCTATTGGATTCATTTCATGTTTTCCTTTGTGGCAGAATTCGGAATTCCATTCAGAATCTCTTGTCATATTCCTGAGCTTCCGTTTTCCTCTGTTTTTGTGAATTAGACTGAGACTCATCAGTCGGATTGCCCCTCTGGATATTTGTTCATGTGTGGAAATATCCAGTGTGGATTAAAGCTTTAAGCTCCATGTCACCCTCTGTCCAGGATCCCTCTGTCCCTCTGTCCCTCTCTGCTCTGTCTTTTCACTCACTCCCTCCTGGATAAATATTTCACACACTTGACTTCAATCGATAGAACTCTCACTCCACTTAACACCAAAGAAAGGAATGACAAACTTGGAATACCCGAAATATTCTCTCTCTTCCTTCTCCTCTGACACTTGAACTCTCTTCCACCAATTCCAATTGAATCATTTGACAAATAAAAATATAAAAATGGACTTATTTGCACTGCTATCTTTGCAAAGTGGAACCAAGATTGGTGGTGAAAGTTAATTGGGAAAGATAAAAATCACCAAAACTCTTGACTCTTATCCTTCCAAAAGGGTGGAATGAACTCATCTATTTTTGAGGTTTGATGAACTCTGTCCCCAGCAACAGATGCAATGTGGTGGTGTTGTTTTGGAGGAAAAAGAAATTAGTGTAGAGGCTGATGAAATGAATCCGGTTGATGTTGATTACACCCTGGGAGAAAGTTCTCTAATCATCATCTACCCATCCACATTTCACACTGTTAAAGTTAATGGGGAATTAGCCCTTTATTTCCTTTTACAAGAGAAACAACTCATCCTTTCTACGGTGGTGGGTAATGGAAAGTCAATAGGAATTTGGCCATTCGGTCCAACAGGGGAGTGACAATAATCACCGCTCAGGAAGTTACAGAATCCAAGGCATTTCATAAACGATACTTTATGGCAAACCATTCCCATTATAAACGACAGAAGAAAGAGGCTTTACTGAAAATCAATTCTTAAAACCACAATCAAACCAGAATAACATGGTAAAACGCCAATCAAACTTTCTACAAATGTTTCCTCCAGAATCAGATTTCAAATCCTAGTTTCTTCTACACTATGTTTCTAGAATTTCAACGTTTATGGCTAAAGGTGGTGAAAGGATTTTCATTCTTTTTAAAAACTTGGATTTCTTTAGAGAAAGGTTTGAAGTGTGTTGATCTGGTGAAAGTCATTTTGGGATTAGATTTTTTTTTCTATGTTTGAATTGGATTGGGTTTGAATCTTTGGATTGTTTGATGAGAATGGAGTAAAAGTTTCTTAATGGAGAATCATCATCATCCATTTTCTCAACGACTGAACTTTGGCTTATTATTAAAAGGATTGAGTTCCAAAAAGACAAAAGAGAGACAGTGAATAAGAAGAAGAAAAGAAAAGGGCTCTTGACTCCCTTCCAGAAGTTCCCTTAGACCTTGGATTGAAGGAGATTCGCTCAAATGCTAATTTAGAGAAATGCAAATGAAGTATCTTCCAAGTTAGGCCGTGGAAGTCAACAAATCCAAGGAAGTAGACTGATGAGGAAAGGAACATCAAAGACCATTTCCTTGATTAGAATTTAAAGTCCCTCCTCCTTGGATTCTACAACTCGTGTCTTCCACTAAATTATAAACTTAACTTGACATGAAGGAAACAACCTCTTTTTTATACCAATGTGTTTTAATTAGGACACAAACAACAAGGGATTTAGACCTTTAGACTTTTTAGACCCTTAGACCTTTTAGACTTTTAGAGTGTATTAAAGATATGAGAATTATGGGCTGGTTCCCTTCAATTCCAAAAGTTTGTGAAGATAATGAAGGCAATTGTTGTGGATGTGAGGCATTGTCTCCCAGGAGGAAAGCTTTCAAAAGAGGCTTTCATCTTCCCCTTTTGTTTTGCAAATATTCAAGTTTTCAAATGGGAAGAACATTAGATTCAAATGGATTTACAAAATTACTTTACATTCACTTTCATCCCGGGATAACGACTTGGGAAACTTGGGAGAAAACTGACACCAAAACCAACAAATAAAATCCAAATCCTTTCAATATTACAAACACAAAATTTAGAAAATTGTTTTTTACTTCCTCATTCACCACAGTCCGAACCGAACTGCAAACCAGAGTGAAAATGGAAGTGAAAATTTATATAATTTTGAATTGGCGTTTTGGTTGTTCAAGTGACATTCCAAATGTCAGGGTTAAAACAATCTTCATTTTGACCTCTCTCTCTTTTTTGAAAAACTTTTACCTTTCACCTAAACCCAGAAAAGTGAATTTTTGTGACTAATTTATTAGAGTTTGTAAAAATGAGTGAATCGCCTTCAGCCCTGTCTCTGACTTCCACCTCAAGCAGTTCCTCCACTGATGATTTTGAGAATGTTGAAATTGAGTCTCGCTTTCTCCGCCCTGTGAAAGGGATAGGNCCTGTCTCTGACTTCCACCTCAAGCAGTTCCTCCACTGATGATTTTGAGAATGTTGAAATTGAGTCTCGCTTTCTCCGCCCTGTGAAAGGGATAGGAGTGAAACATCTTGAAAACTTGCCATTTTCATCATCCCTTTGTGCCATTTTGGACCTTGACCTCAGCCTCCCTCTCTCTGGGAAAGAAAGTCGGAAATTCCGGACTAAAATGGAAGTGGATGCAAAGAGAATTGGGACTCGACTGTGTTTGGCCCATGGCCTTTTTGACTGGGAATTGGAACGGATCGGAGTCCCTGAAATTACAGTCTCTGACCTTACAATTAGCAGTTCATTCACACCCACGTTCAGTTGGGACAAGAAGATGAAATGCATTTTGCACATTCAACTGAAGATTAATCGATTCCGAGAGGGAGGGCAGTTGGTTGCTGAGTTTACAATTAGTAGTTCATTCACACCCACGTTCAGTTGGGACAAGAAGATGAAATGCATTTTGCACATTCAACTGAAGATTAATCGATTCCGAGAGGGAGGGCAGTTGGTTGCTGAGAAATTGCCCTTGAAGGAGCAGATCCTGCGATCGAATTTAATGTTAGACGTGGCCAGCCTCCTCCGGGAGTGTATGATCAATGTCCTCCGAGGGATGCTAATGGACCGACATCAAGGATCCTTATTACAGGTAGGTTTACAAAGTAGTTTACAAAGTAATTTCCGGTGAAACAGGAAATGCTAGGACAGTTCACTTTATCTTTTAGGGATCCGTACGAAGCTTATTGCCGGGAAGGATGTCCATTGGGATTCAAGCTGGTGATCCAACCGGATGGAAGTCACTCCTGACACGTCGTGATATTTCATACGAAGACGGGAAATGTCCAGCACATTTACATAAGTGTACAGTACTCAGACTAGACGGATCAAAGGGATTTGTATTGCTCCATGATGAAAACTTCCATTTCGTAAGCTCCCTTCCTAACCACTATGCTACGCTCTCTAATTTCTAATTTCAATCTTTGCTACTAAAGGTTCCACTCCTCTGGGCTAAAACTAAGGTTGGATTTCGGGATCGATTCCTCATGTATGAAGCAAAGGATGAGAAGAATCTTCTAGGGATTGTTGGGAACTCGAATGTGTTGGAACGATGCAGGGTTGATGGGACTGAATTCTTCAATGAGACCTTGGCTATCAACGGCGTGAGAAATTGAGGGGTTTAATCAAGTGTTCTTGGAGGCGATAATGAAAGGAGGATGATTTTTATAGGCGAGTTTATTCCGAAAGAAATTGGTAGACGGGACGACGCTGGTTTTAAGGAAGGCTGGCGGTGGCGTGAGTCAAGGACGAGAGGAAGCGGTGTTGGATGAAGTTGCAGCACCACCACTCCAGTGCCTCCCTGCTGTTGGTAATCTCACACGTGCGCCTCTTGGATTGAAAGTGATGAGGAGCTGTAAACTTTGACCTAATTCCAGAGGAATTGAAGACTGCAACATCTTGGAGTGGGCGAGGAGCCACTTGCGAACCAGGCCACTTGCTCTTTTTCATTCGTCGGAGGAGGAAGCGACAAATGAAATCGTGGAATCGCTCAGTGAAAGTCCAACTGGAAATAGAGAACGAATCAGGTTTCGTGGAATGTGAAGTTTAAATGTCCATTTAAAGAGGGGACTGCTGATTTTGCGTGTTTTGTTAGGTGACGTTTTCCTTGAAATGGCTAAAGTGGATGGTTCCAAATACACGCTTGAATATAAACGACCTTTTGATGCTTTCACCGCATTCGCCACTGTGCTCTTCCAACTCTAAACTCAAAAGGACAAACTCCAGTTTTACAAGACGCGCATTGAATGGAGATTAGAGAGAAATATATACAGAGAGAGCCTCTGGACAGAAGTTCCGGAGTTGGTGTCTTTCCTTTAGTTCATTTCAAACATGATCCAATTCCAGCCTTTGGATGATTCCGTTTTGTCACCTCTGAAATGGAAAGTCTTTGTTCAATTACACTCGGATTACAAGGTTCTCGTTTGCTCCCGTTTGCTCCCGTGTATTGGAATTGGATGGGGCTCATGTGTACCACCTGGGTTTCCATCAGGGTGAGGTTTCCTTTGATTGGATGGGGATTTGGACTCTCTCTTCATGTAACATCCCAGTTGGGAAACGAAACTTGATAACTTCCGCTTTCTCTTTTGCTTTCTCAACCAGAACAAACCCATTGTCTCACAATTTCACCCTCTTTCAAACCAATATACGAACTTTATCATTTTCTTATAAGTAAAACACCACAACTCCTTTCTCTTGACCTCCTCTTGACCTCTACAAGAAAACTAATTGGGAAGACCAATCTAAAAGGTCAAAGAAAGTCCACAAAGTCACAATTCACGGATGAAAGAAAGTGACACAGATGAACTTGAAAGTAGAATTATGTTGTGGAGATTCTTTGAGGAATTTTTGTATGGCGTTGAAGTTTAGCAAATGTTTTGTTTTGTACTTTTATTTTAGTAAGATTGAAAGTGAGAAATATTTTGTTGTACATGAATATGGAAATTATTGTTAATAAATAAAGTCCATTACTCGTCCCGAGGATCCATTTTTTCCGCACAATTCTCCCTCTGTATTCCCTTGTCTATTCCTAATATGACAGTTATAACCAAGGGTCCTTATCATTCTTATTTATTTTTCTTTTGTTTTCCCTTTTCATATTCCTATGAAACATTCCTATTCTTTTGTTCATTCAACCAAAATTCCTTTTTACACAGAAAATGGAGAGCTGGGTAACTTACAACTCTTGTTAAGAAGATGGACGAAAGAATTGGACACAAGATACAAAAAGGAATTCAGAAATGAGCAATGTAAGGAATAAAAACAAAATTATTTTTTTTCATATTTTCTACTTTTTACTTTCACTTGTAGAAATTAGGCGCCGGTTGAATTTTTGTTTCTAGCAGAGGTGGGTTGAAGTGAAAACTTCCAGCTTAAGAATGAATGTTTCTTTGTTGTGGTTTTAAATTGAATCGGATTGTTTTCTTTTTAGTTGAAGAAAGGAAGAAAGAGGGCTACTTTCTCCCATTGTGTCCCTGGTGTCAGTTGTAATTCAGAGTTGCCTATTGAAGGGCCACTTTGTCTTTCCCCACGTCCCTCTTGTTCTATTCCTTACCCAAAATGTAGGTTAGACCAATGGATCACACAATGGATGGATTTCATTTCTATACTTCTAACTGGACCACTCCCTGTCACTTTCCCTTTTCCTTCATTCTCCTTTTACTCTTGATGGAGAAAGTTCTTTTGCTCTTCTTTTCCAAGGGTTCCAAGGGATTTCTCCACATATTTTTAAGATCAGGATTTTCTATGTAGTAAGAACCAACATTTGAACATTTGAAGTGAAAATAATGATCGATACGCGTCTTTTTAGGTTCCAATTTAAAGTGGAGAGGTGAAGTGGAGTGAGGCATGAGGTGGAGCACATTTGACATAATGGATTTGGTCTACATTGAAGAAGGAAGGATCCACTTTTTACGTGATTAAAGGACCTTTCCTAAAGGAAAGTTGGAAGAGTCTGTGGTGAAATTGAATGAAATATTCCATGAATTTCGTAAACGTGATTGGGGAAAGGAACGACCCACGTCTTGTATTCTAGCCACCTTCTGAAGGTGTTTTACCACTACATCATGAAATCCCAAAATAACACTACCACTGCTCCTCTGACAGAAGGACGTGGTAATCGTTTATCAAAAAAAGGAAAAGGAACGTGTTCCTTTTACTATATTTTGGACCCAACACCCAACATGCAGAATGTTATTATTTGGACATATAAATTGGAGATTGAGGTTTAAAGGCTACTCTTACAGTCTCTTTCTCCTTTCCTACTAATTGGAGTTTGTTTTAATTTAATTTAAACTCTGAGAAATTGAGTAATGAAAATGTCTCTGTCGTGGCGTAATAATCATTTCATGTCGCCCGACTAATCGCTTTCATTCTTCTCCGTAAAGGAAAACAAAGTTGGTGGATGGAAGGCATTAGGAACTGGTAAATGGTCTACGAGTTCTGAATCCTCAAGTCAGGCTTTCCCTACTTATTATGATCATTTCTCATCATTTCACTTTCACTTCCACGTTTCTTATTTCTTCCCTCACTACGAAACTACGCTGTCACTCGGTCTAAGGCCCTTTCAGCTTTCTCCCTAATGGTATACATATAAAAACATTCTTTTTTTAACTAAACTTTCCCCTAAGATACAAACCAACCCTCATTTGTTTAAATTCAAGTCCTGTCTTTAGACCCAAAAAAGGAAGGATAAAGTCAAACCTTGCCGCAAAGGAAAAGATCCCAGGGATCCCAGGCTAAAAAGTCAATTGAAATCAGCCATTCAATTCGGCATCTTTGAATCCAACACTTTGGGATTAGAAATTAAAAAATAAAAAAAAAATTGAGCTCAATTTCAACGCCGGTTGATAAATCTCCAGGGTTCTTTTTGCTCTTTTGGCCACGGATAGATTGTGCAGTGCAGTGTTTACTTGTTGTTGATGAATGGTATATTTTAGAAAGTTAAAAACGTGTGTCTCCTTGTCTTTTGTTTTACTTTATATTTGTATAATGTATGTGTATGTGTGTGTGTGTAGTGGGAGGTACTTTGTAGTGGGAGGTACTTCTTCATTTACCATGGCCATAAATCCTTTCCTGTTTATTGGATCTTCTTCCCTTCTTCCGCCTCCTCGGTTAGATAGGAAGTTCCTCTGTTATTTTACATATGGCAGGGTGGCTAAATTTGGAGAAAGTGCTCAATAAAAGATGTAGGAGCTGGAGATATTATTAAGTGCCTGGGCTAAGAGGAAATGTGGAGCATGACCAACACCAAGGGATTCAATATGTGCAAAATTATGATGGTGGGAAGGAAGGAAAAGGAAACTTTCACCACTGGGTGCAAGTTAAGATAAGGAGAAATATTCCAAAGAATATTCATCTTCTTCTCATTGGATTCAACCATTTAAAGGGATATTAACTGGGGGTACTTCATTAGCCCTGGAATTAAGGGTGCTGTTGCTGAAATGTTAAAGAGGGTGATGAAACATAATTTCTGGTAGTCAGATTACGCTTTTCTTGAGGCTTTTATAATGAGGGAAGAATGAGCAGAGGAGCGCAAGAGACGCTGAAAAAATGAAAGATTTTGGAACTGGTTTTTCCACCCACACAACCAGAATTCCAGGCCCTCCCTTGCGCTTAAAGGAAAGAATCAACGTCCATGAGCAGCTCAGTCCACGTTTCCCACTCAACACACCAACACAAACCGCTCTCTTAAAACTTTCTCCAGCATTGAGCGCAGTTGCTTTCGAAGACTCCTGCTTGTAAGCACCACCGCTTTTTAGTAAGCATTTTAAACAGCGCTGATAAAAGACAAGTAAGGTCGCTGGAATTGAGAATTTCGAGGCCATATTAATATTTCTACCGGAAACTGATTTCCAGCCTTTGGTTTCCTGGAGCTTGGTTTCATTTTTTCCCCGTCGTCGCCTAAACTTAGCATGCGTGATCTGATTATAATTCTGATTATATTTTTCTTTTCCAGAGCCAACTCGGTCTCATTTTCTGAAGTGGAAGTATGACTTTGTTAATGGGATTATTGGGAACGGGGTTCTGCTGCTCTGGAAAGGCTCTGCTGGAAAGTAAGTTTTCCCTTTGAACTGTCAAACTTTATTTATATTGAAGGGTTGACGCTTTTATTAATACGGTGGTTTTCTTACATAATTTCCAGGCCCGTATTGATCCTCTGAAAGTTGAAGCTCTCCACTGTACAAGTTTCAAGATGCATCAAGCTTGAAATCCCTTTTGGAAGATTGGACTCTGCTGAGCTACTGCATATGCTGCGTCTGCACTTTGCAAGGACCTCGTGACAAAGGGGATTTAATGTGTCAGTGCCCCGTGTCAACAGCCTTGTCACTCTTTGGGCCTTTTAGTATGGTGGTTCGTGGTTAGTGTTGTGGATCAGTTAAGGGGCTCTCTGATTGGAACTTAGGGAGATGAATGTCACCAAGAGATAAACGAAAACACCACCACAAGATCACTTCAAGTTCGTTATGTTAACTTCAGACCATGAATACCTTGTCAAAGAATCCATTGCCTCGTCATTCCTCCATCGTCAGTCACCAAGGACTCCACAAAGGGGTTCAACTGGGAATATCCTATGGCGATCAACCTACATCAACTTTCACTGGAAGAAGAAATGGGGCTGTTGTTGGAGTTGGAAGCAAAGGAGGTTCCATTTGGCCACGGTCAAGAGATGGTTACTAATTATCCTTCTTCTGACCATTCTATTCATCACTTACTCCACTTACAGAACAAGTCATCACCCAGTACTCTACGGGTAAGGCACAAGAAAACAAATGTAGGCATACAAACAACACAAACTGATCTCTTTTCATTCCCCGTAGTCTTCTTGTTGTAAAATTCTGGATGACTTTGACCTTATTGAGGTTGGAATTAGTATCGTCTCATTTCAATTAAGAGGAACTGTTGCTTGTGAGAAGATTTGTTGATTTGTCCCAGTGGGTGGGTGACATTTGAGGAAGTGAAAGGAAGGTAGCCTGCCGAGGTTCCTTCAGGACTTTTGTTTCCTTTCCGTTTCCGTGTTCTGAAGTATCCTGGAGACATAAGACGACTAGATGATTTTGATGAGAGGATTAAGTGTAAGGATAAAGGTTAGTAGACATCCAGAGGAAGGGAAGGAAGGTATTAAATGGAGCATAAAGTGGGACAAATGAAAAGCTTTTCATCCTTACACTGGTCTACTTCCGCTTTACCTTCCAGCCCTACCTTTACCTCCAGGATTAAATGAGTAATGTCAAGAAAAGTTTATGATTCATTAATTCCTAAATGGAGGATTCACACGCAGGGCTTGGAAACATGAAGACGCGTCGAACCTCCTTGGAAAGGAACGAATTGGGCTCATTTGTCGCCAAGGGTTTCAAGCTTCTGTCAAGTTGGCCAATGAGGGTGAAGGAGCTCCTTGACACCCCTTCATGTCCTCACTTTCAGGACAGAGGAAGTTGATTATTCCCCTTTTGTTTTTCTTAATGGTCCCACTGCGTCAGCTTCCAGAAAGAAGTGCTCAATTAAGGACGTCAGGATGTCACTTGACGACAAGGTCCATATTTAATCAATCCTCACATAGTCCGTACCCTCCCTTTTACAACAAAGACAAAAGGGACGCTGACTTGTGTATTTAGCATTATAAACGTCACAAGGAAACCAAGTTATGAGGATTCAGAGACCACTGAGTGGCCTGGATAAGGGTGGGAGGTCAATGACCTCCTCATGACATGTCTGACACTGGACACGAGAAGAAGAAACTTTGGAACTTTTGTTGTTACTTGTTGGCTAACTTTGTTCATTTTGTTTTGTCATTTCCACAGACTGTCCCGTGGTCATGAGCGACCTGAAGTGAGTTACCGCTGTCCAATGTCATCCTCTGACTCCCGGACAAGGACCCTGACAGACCATTCCATACCAACGGCAAAAGTTCGGATTGATCCAAAAGTCTTGCTATTCGCTGAAACTACTTTTTCCAAACTGGGAAGAGACATTGCAGAACTACTCGTCTACATTCGAATGAAGTAATTGAATAACTGAATAGAAACTATAATGGAATCCAAAGTAAAACTGAGTTCAACCCAGTTGCATGAAAACTTTATGAAATTTTTAATGTTATGTGACTTTGACCCTTGACAGATACAAAGTTGAAGTGGCAGGGAAGTCACTTCCGATCCTGACGAATGGAGACAAGGGACGTTTCGGTGTCATTGTGTTTGAAAACTACACGAAATATCTCCACATGGACAAGTGGAATAAAGAACTACTGGACAAGTACTGCCGGGAGTATAACGTCGGTATAGTTGGTTTCATGCCATCCCGTGACGAGACCTATGTCGGCGCTCATTTGAAGAATACTTCACTCTTTATCGACACAAATGTGAAGCTCAAGGTAAACCGCTGGCTCTGCCCGCTCCCGCGGTGCTCCTAATTATCCTCATCACACCACTTTCTGGAAACAAAAAGTTTTTTTTCTCGTGTGGGTAATGATGTCGGTTAAATTGGAAGTTTTCGACGGACAAATGGAGTTGTGAGGATTCTGTTGGATTCCTAATTCTTTCCTTTATCGTTGGAATTCTGGTAAGAATTGGGATTTGATACTTTTTTCAATCAGCCTGACAGTAATTGAGGACAGCAATATATTGGAAAGTTTTGCAGTTTGAGTGCTTGAGATTAGTTCTGGAGAGAGGCAGAGGCAGAGGCAGAAGAATAGTTCCATCGGGGGAGTGAAGATTCTTTGGATATTTCTTTTCCTTCCTTGGGTGCAGCAGTATCCAGCTGAAGCGTCGCATTTGGTGTAATGTTGTTGTCTCTTTTCTTTTTTAAATTCTTGGGTAAACATTGGACATGGATGAGAAGCTGAGGAGGCGACACTTCAAAAGTTCCCATTCTTTTCTCTCACTTGACGTTTTATATCGAGAGTAACTTTTTGTATGGGTGAAGCATCTGAAGCATGTGAAGGATCTGAAGCTGGTCTGAAGTGACTTGAATCCTGTTCTGAAGAATAACTTCCGAGATGGAGTAGAGAGTGAGAGTGAGGGATCAATGGGGGTAGTCTTTCCTTCTGTTATTTTTAGACTTCCTGCTTCTGGAGACCTGACTGGAAATGATATTACGACATTGGGAACCGTCGGAACCCTCGCTGGGACTCAACATTAGGTCATTTTACTCACTTTTAGAATCCGAGAGACTCAGCGGAAAAAGATGAACTCTACGCTCTAGAATTCTAGACAGTCCAGTGTCCAGTCTGAGTCTCAGTCTGTCTTGGTTCCTCTGGATTCCGTGGCTTCTGAGATTTGAGGTGTCAGGTGAAAGCTATGGAGTTGATAAATGGATTTGAGGTTAACCCCACACGTCTCCTTTCTCCGGAATTTTGAAAAGAGGACGTGATTATTTTCACCAGTAGAAAGAGCTGAGTTTGTACTCTGCTCTGCAGACTCTGTGGTTGGTCGGATGATGATATTTCTTGGTGTGTGACACTTTATTAAATAACTACGACCTTACCTCCACTATGAGCTCATATTTATGAGTCTGGTTATGACGGCTAATGTTATCCAACAAACCAAATCCCAAGGATTTCCAGAAAAACGGAATCAGAGTTAACTCTGCTGGTGGTGGTGGATGAGCTTTCATTCTTTGCGGAGTATCATTTCCTTCCGCTTTCTTCATCGGATAGGACAGTTAAGCCTTTGGTTCGCCTTTGGTTCGCCTTTGGTTCTCTCTGGTCTTGGCCATTATTTTAAAAAGGAAATTATCCACTAAGCTTCCTGACGGGGTTTAAGCTTGTTCCCTTGGTTGAAAAATGAAGGCATTTCCTTTGTGTAAGTTTCATTTTATTTATGATTCCCAACAGTCCTTTCTCCCTCGACCCAAAGTGGTCTACGCTAAAGCAATTTGTAAAAGGACCAGCAGAACTAAGAATCATGTCACCAAAGTTTTAAGAGCAATTCACACTTACGACGAAACAATCCTCCAGCCGCACTCCACCTTTTACTACACTACTTTTAGACTTTTCTTAAGAATTTTCTTTGTGTTTTTGCGGAAATATGAAGTGAAAGGCTGCCGTTGTTGATCTCCGTTCTCCGCTTCTTCCTCCGGGGAAGTTTATCTTCAGAGGAGGAGAAAATCCAGACTTTGTGAGATCCAGTTCCGGAGGTTCCGTTGGGTATTTTGAGTCCAAAGTCTCATCATCACGAAACCCATTTCCGTTGAGGACGTTGAAGTCTTTATGTCTAATTTACTGTGTTGGAATCCATCCTCCTTTCCCATACTAAGACTCTTATGACAAGTCCACACATGAACATGACCTGACCTGGAGATTTAAGTTCCGTTCATTACCAGAAAGTGTCATTTATGTTAATGATTCCAGATTTGTCAAATGTCAGTCCAAGATGGAAACTTGGTGAGGAGAGTTGTATAGGAAGTAATCAAAGTAAACGACCAGAGGACGGATCGGATGTTCCAATGGAATCTCCTCAACCAAATCCCCATTTTATATTTTCAATATTCTCAAAAGCACACCCACCCAAAAGTCCAATAACTCCAAAGCCCTTTTCGTTTTTCCTATTGAAAAACAACACCAGAATCACACAGAGTTCCAAATCCACTTCAAAAGCGTCCTGGAATGGCTCAATTTCTGGATGTTATTGCTTATTCGGGTCGGGAAAGTAAAAGTAAAAGGGAGAAAAGAAAATTCTATTGGATTTCCTACACCCCACCCTTTGACATCTCAGACACTCATCTCATATTCAGAGACTGATTTCTACACTTCCACAGTAAATGTTTCGCCTTGTGGCTTCGGAATTAGATTCCCTTTTGGACTCCACTCCAGAGCAATGAGGTCAAAATCCTTTTTCAATTCTATTTTTGTTATTTCCAGGACGCGTACTTGAATCCGAGCTCAGGTGTACTCCGACTGACACGTGCTGGAGACATTGTCAGGGGAATATTGCCAAACGAACCTTCAGACTTATGGACCGTGTTCACTCCGAATCATACCACGTACGAACCAGTGTCAATGGCGACTCCATTTCAACTCCATGGGAGTGATGAGGCGTCTTCTTCAAGTGTCAACCAAGCACTCATCACTGTTATCCAGGTGAGACGGAACACTGGAGGATTCTGTTCCCTTCATTCCATTGAGGAGAGGAAAGACGTCAACGGGGAGTGAAAAATGAGGTCAAATAATGTGGCAGGTGATGGGAGTTGGAGACTCGTCGAGCTGAAATTGAAATCCAACTTTCCTTTGAAGTCGGGCTTTTCCCGATGAGCGAATTTATTACAAGGCGCGTTCCTTAACTTTCCCTTCTGTGAAAAGGACAAAGTCCACATGTCACTGCCACGAACCTTTTGGTCTCTCTCCGATTCATTCTCGAGATTACACAGAAGACTGTTTCTAACTTCTGCTGTTGCTATTTAGATTAACTTTGCAGCTCAAGGTTTTGTGAGAGCATTAAAATAAACCTTATATAGAAATAAACGAACCATAAAAGAAAGTCTGGAGAGAGAAAAGAGTTTTTTAAATTAAAAATGAATCTCTTTCAAAAAAGAAAAAGTTTTTCTAACGATAAAGTTTCCAAAAGAGATTCACTTTCCCTTTCCCGTTTTGATTCCTGCTCTAATCTTTCCAAAGGAAAATGGAAATGGAGAAAAGAGACGTTTTACGACCATCACATTCATCCCCTTGACCTCCACTATTTTAAATGGCTTTGAGATCAAAATCAGAGAAATTGAAATTCGGTTTTCATTTTGTTTTTTAGGACAAAGGTGAGGCTGATGGGATCAGGAGGGTTTTATTCGGTGCTAGCTTGAAGTTCTGGCTTCATCGGCTTCTCTTCATCGATGCCTTGAGTTACCTCAGTCGTGGTCGTCTCAGCGTAAGCCTAAAGCGTTTCATCCTCGTTGATATTGACGACATTTTCGTTGGAGAAAAAGGAACGCGTCTCCGGAAGACGGATGTGGAGGTAACCAACCTCAGTGTTGATAACTCACTGAATCTCGCAAGGATTAATTTCATTTCACAGGCCATTCTGGAGGCACAAGAACGAATCCGAGCTCTGGTTCCTGGTTTTAAGTTCAACTTGGGATTTTCCGGGAAGTACTTTCACGCTGGGGATGATGAGGAGAATGCCGGAGATGATTTGATCCTGGGTAAAAAGAAAAGTTTAATTCCTTCCACTGGAATATAAATATGAATGTTGAATTTTCTTTTTAAACAGAGAACAGTGGGAAGTTTATGTGGTTTGGTCATATGTGGAACCACATCCAACCTCATCTTTATTCCAACACGACTCTCCTTACGCTAGACATGATGAGGAACAAAGACTTTGCAAAGGTAGGCTCTTTTACAACTCCCTTTGGTAAGGGTTACTTTGTAGATTAAATGAATCATTTATGCAACCCCATAGGACCATGGGATCCCTGTGGACTCTGGCTATTCAGTCTCTCCGCATCGTAAGGACAAGAGACCGGAATGAATATTTCCAACCAGGTCATCTTGAATTAGCTTTTTGTTTTTCTTTTCTTTTGGAAGATTCTGGCGTGTATCCAGTGCATGAGGGATTGTACGACGCTTGGAAGAAAGTCTGGAATGTGAAAGTTACGAGTACAGAAGAATACCCTCACCTTCGTCCTGCCAGACTCCGGCGTGGTTTCATCCACCAAGGAATCAAGGTACATCAAAAGCACTCTGGTGCTCTTACATTTACTTTGTGTCTGATGGAAAAGTGATTCGATGGTGGGTGATTGGATTTAGGTCCTACCGAGGCAGACGTGTGGTTTGTTCACCCATACGATCTTCATTGATCGCTACCCTGGGGGGCAGTCCAAACTGGATGAAAGCATTCACGGAGGAGAATTATTCCAAACAATCGTCTACAATTCAGTAACCAAATACTTACAAACATTGTTATCAAACATTATGGCAATCATTATAACGATCCTTTTCTATACAGATTAACGTCTTCATGACCCACATGTCAAACTACGGGAATGATCGCCTTGCTCTGTACACTTTTGAAACTGCAATCAAGTTTGTACAGTGTTGGACTAACCTCCAATTAGTAACATATCCACCTCTCACCTTAGCGGATAGATACTTTAAACTACATCCGGATGAAGCGGATCCAATCTGGGGGGTGAATCTCCTTTTTCTTAACATTTTCTTAACATTTTCTTAACAGTTGGACTTATTTTTAGAACCCCTGTGACGATGCAAGACATCGGAAGATTTGGTCAGCAAATAGAACCTGTGATAGCCTCCCTGAATTCCTGGTAATTGGACCACAGAAAACAGGGACGACAGCCCTTTACACATTCCTTACGATGCACCCTGCAATTGGGAGTAACAAACCAAGCCAAGAAACATTCGAAGAAGTCCAATTCTTCAACGGCAGGAATTACTTCAGAGGCCTTGACTGGTAATTGATTCAGCCAGTCCCAATTTGTCACTTCACTTTTCCATTTCCAGGTACATGAAGTTCTTTGCTGTGGAAAACTCAACGACGCTGCCGGTGCTAACAACAGCGCAAAGCAATAACTCCAGATACTCACCGATTGGTCGGAAACCAATTTTGTTTGAAAAGAGTGCAACTTATTTTGACAATGATGCGGTTCCACGCCGTGTACATGCACTCCTCCCAAGAGCTAAGTTGGCAAGTGACCAGTACAAGTTCAGCTCTAGATTGTCTGGTTGGCTGAATTTAACTTGGTTGTGTTTCAGGTGACGATTCTAATTTCCCCTGCAAAACGAGCCTACAGTTGGTACCAGCACATGCGTTCCCACAATGATCCAGTTGCTATTAATTACACTTTCTACGAAGTCCTGACAGCCAACAGTGCTTCTCCCAAGCCACTGCGTGATCTCAGAAATAGGTATGCTAAATTACTTATTCAATTGTGCTACAGATTTTGCATTGCTCCTTATTCATTTGCAGGTGTATAAACCCCGGTCGTTATGCTCATCACTTGGAGCGTTGGTTGAGCTACTTCCCTTCCCAGCAATTGCTCATTATCGATGGTGAGGAATTGCGGAATGAACCCCCGTCTGTGATGTACCGTCTTCAGCACTTTCTCCAAATTGACCCTGTCTTTGATTATTCCAAGAGACTGAGGTTAACACTTATGCTCAATTAGGATACCCAATTGTACTTAAACTTTTTGGTTTTGTAGGTATGATAAAACCAAAGGATTCTATTGCCAAATCATTAGTCAGAATAAGAATAAGTGTTTGGGGAGGAGCAAAGGGAGGAATTATCCACCAATGGACGTAAGGGCAGCCAAATACTTGCAAGTAAGGAAGCCAATTGAAATTCATTTACCCAATTTATAAACAATTACTGTAAAACCACAGTTTAAGAAGATGTAAATTGAACTGTATTTTCAGATGTACTACATGGGGCATAACAGTGCTCTCGTCAAGTTGCTTCATCGGCTGGAGCAGGTGATTCCAACATGGCTGAAAAATGATTTGCAGAATTCCTGACCATGCCCCAAAAGTCGTCATCGACGACATGAAGATCTTCCATTCGTTTGCGATTGACGACGCACTTTCTCCCCCTTGACGAAGTGCTTTCCGACAAGGAATTTAGGACCTATCATCATCCTACAGTGCAAAACTGAATGGAATTGTTGGAAAACGATGTCAATGTTTGAAATGTTTGAACGACGTGGAAGTATTCTTGAACTGAGATTTTGGAAAGCTGACCTGTGACCCTGTGACCCTCTGTTTCTTCTGTGAGAATGGCTGCTTGTCTTTTGTATTCCTTCCCCTGTGTGGTTGAATTCATAGTCAATTTGTGGCAATACTGAAACATTTCATCAAGTAACAAAATGCGATAATTCACTAAAATATCTTAATTATATTCTCATCATTTTATAACATTTGATTCCTAACATTCTAAACATGGAATTTTGACAATAATAAAATAAAACTAATTATCCAGGATTCTCAAAGTAGAAATTAGATTGTGATGGGAATATTGACATGGAAAGTGAAAGTCCTTTGCCTACTTTCACTCTCTATCTGTTTTCCAGATCGAAAGCACTTTGGTCACTAACTTGACATGGAAGGGGCTTTACGCATTCACAGGAAATCCACTTTGAGTGACAACGCTGTAATTGACTTTGGCGAGTCTGGGAAAGCGCAGGGGAATTGACATGATCAATTATTAACAGGATTTATCGACTTTGGATTGGATCCAGAGTAAAACAATTATTCAGGGCTTACGTTAGTTCACTCTCCACGTCCACAAAATCAGGTTCTCTTTTTATGCTTTTGGAACTTGTTGTTCCAATGGACAATAGAACCGAAGTACGTCACAGTAATGGCACTTCGGAACCACTTCCGCCAACACGTCAACCTCGGAATCAACGGGCTCATGACGCTCCTGGTGGAAGTGACCAATCACGACAGCCTGACCGCAATGCAAGGCCACCAGAGGAACTGGCAAGGAGTCAACTGGCAGCACAAGAAGCCGTTGGACAACTCATCTGGAATCAACCACCGCCGCGTCATCCCGACGCAGTTCAAGGCAAACCATTTCCACATTAAAAATCCCATTCCCAAAACATTCTTTGTTTTGTTTAGAACGTTTTCCAAGACCAGGTCGGATCCACCCGACTCAAGGTCAGAATCCGGAGCCAATGTTCCAAGCAGAGTACAGCTACTCAACGTCCAACTACTCACCGCCATTCATCAGGGACGAAGATGACACTCCCCCGGAACAAGCTAGGACACCAGGTCAACGCTTGGGGCAGAAGCCATTGCAGCCATTGACCTCTACTCGACCCAAGTTCGGATACTCCACATCCACAATCCTCATTGTCATCCAGGTCCTACTCATCTTTCTATTCGCCATCTTTGCCGGATACGATGATAACGCAAATGCGGCACCAAAGAAGTTTGTTGGGAAAAGAGACCCCGTGAACTACAGATTTCACTTGGAGGATCAAACGCGTCTCCAGAATTTTTATCCTCGTGAGTCCATTTACCTTGGTTTTAATTGGTGTGTGAGAAGGGGCTAATTAGCAGAGAATTTTAAGTAAGGTTCATAGACCAATTAAAATTAAATACACACACCTGACGCAGTAAAATTTAAAACGTCAGCACCGGTCAATCAGAAAAGCATCAAGCAAAATGTTTCATTTCGTGGATTATAAATATGATTTTATTTTTATTTTTTTCAAATGGCGTTGAAGTGGTGTAAAGATGGTTTAATCTGTTGCCAATTCTTTTGTTGTTGACTGTTAAGACTGTTGTTTGTGGTGATTTGTTTAGGAGGGTATCCAGGGTATGCATTCATTTATCGCTTCTTTTGTGGTCTCCATCTGGAACAACCTCCAGAGATTAAATGGCTCCGTTGCAAACCCCTTGAAGAGCTCCCACTTCACTTTCTAGCTCAAAAGAGTCACCTTACTTTAAGCCTTTTAGTTTAATGCTAACCAGGATAGAGGAACGCTAGCACAGCTAAGCACTAAGCTAGTCACAATTACTAATTTACAACAAGGGAAAGTTGAAAAGTGAAAGGGACAGAATGGCAAGCTTCCGCCAGCAACAGCTCCAGTTTGTTCTCCTTTTGTTCTGCATTGAAATCATCTTTATAATTCTATTCATCGAATTTGTTTCTTATGACGAAGTGCAGGCTGACGGAAGCAATCCTAAAAACTCTTTGAATCCTTCAAGGGGTGGATACAAACAGGAAAACAATGACATCAATCACTTTGATTCATGTAAGGGTTCAAGGGTGTAAAGGGTGTAAAGGGTGAAAGTCGTTTAGTAAAAATTCCTAATGAAAAGGTAAAAATTCAATGATTCATTAGATTTATTTGGTTTGTATTTCCAGTGTTCCAGGACGTGCATGTGATGATTATTCGTTGGTTTTGGCTTTCTCATGACCTTTCTCCGGAAGTACGGGTACAGCGCTGTTGGATACAACATGCTCATCGCTGCAATTGCAATCCAGTGGTCAATCTTATGTCGCGGCGTTTTCCATCATGGACTCAACACAATTCCAATCAACATTCAAAGGTAACCAACCAATATATGAACAAAGGGTAGCAAAAACTGTGCCTTACTCGTGTTGCATTTTCTAAATTTTGATTAATTTCTGATGGGTGTTTTAATCAATCAAAACTTGTGTAATTTGTGTTTACAAATGCTTATTTACTGGTGGATTTCCTCATGTACAAGTGCAAATATTGACAATAGACAAGGTATAAGGGCTTGTTTTTTTATTCTAGTTTGATCAACGGTGACTTTGCTGCTGGTGCTGTGTTGATTAGCTTCGGAGCTCTCCTTGGGGTCACGAATCCTCTTCAACTTGTGACTCTTGTGCTTAATTGAAGTGTTTCTCTATGCACTCAATGAGTGGATTGGAGCAGAGCTCTTCGGGGTAAGATTGTCACGCTTCACAAAGTGACGTTTGACCCAGTTTGGCCATATAGCTAAGGCCAATTTGCAATTTGTCAGACTGTCTGTCCAGATTCCTTAAATGGCCAATGAATGTCCAATGAATGTCCAACTATTCATGAACCAATTAACATTGAAATTGAATCTTAAAGAAAGTCACAAGGAAAACGACTCTGGATATTTTAGATTAGTCTTCAGATGGTTGAGCAGAATTGGCTTTAGTTTCTTCGATTGACTTTTTTTGTTTTATTTGCAGGCGATTGACATTGGAGGGTCAATGTGGATCCACACATTCGGAGCTTACTTTGGACTCTCTTTGAGCTTAACAATGCGACGCCAAAAGGACCTCGACACAAAGAACGAAGCGTCTTCTTACAACTCTGATTTATTCGCAATGATCGGTGAGGCTGATAGCCTTTTTGCAACACAATCCGAATGTCAATGTCACCTTCAAAGATCATGAGAAGTTGACCTTTTCTTTCTTCCCAGGGACAATCTTCCTATGGCTCTTTTGGCCTAGCTTCAATGGTGTCATGGCCGTTGGAGACGATCAGCACCGTGCTGTACTCAACACGGTCCTCTCCCTCACTGGCTCCTGCGTATTCTCATTTGCTGCGTCGTCACTCATGTGTCCAGAAAATAAATTCAACATGGTACATATCCAGAATGCGTCGCTGGCAGGGGGAGTGGCTGTGGGAGCAGTAGCTGATCTTATGATTCAAGTAAGTTTAAATTACGTTTAAGAACGGCCATTTTCAGTGTCTTTAATCTTTGACTTTTCCAGCCATTTGGGGCCTTGCTCATTGGATCAGCGGCAGGTCTTCTGTCAACAGCAGGCTACGTTTACCTTACAGTAAACAAACTCAAACCTTGTTTTGAATGGACTCAGAATTGCGACTTTTTGTTTGTAATTTCAGCCATTACTTCAAAGGAAAATTGGTCTACATGATACCTGCGGAGTCCACAATCTACACGGGATGCCAGGAGTTCTAGCGGGTACTTGCTCACTTTGCATGGAAAATATATGGGAAATAACAACCATGTTTTTGCAGGTTTCATTGGAGTCATAATGGCAGGCGTGGCTAGTGAGGAAATGTATTCGAAGAGGTAATTTGGCAAAAACATTCAGAAGATAATTTCATGGAATTTGGGAAATGAGGAATTTCCTTTCTTTTTCAGCTTGTACTTGCAGTATCCAGCAAGGGCCCCAATGGACGGTGCAGCACTTGTAGAACTTCGAGATGAGCTTGGAACGATAGAAGCTGGGAATGGACGAACAGCACAAGTTCAGGCGCTCTTCCAGTTGGCTGCTCTCTTCACAACCCTTGGGATCGCCATTGTCGGAGGTGGAGTCACAGGTAACCGCTATCAACTTACCCAAAGTCAAACTGCGCTTCAGCTTGATGATTTTTGTGATTTCATATTAAGGGCTCCTCCTTCGTGTCCCGTGTTTTGGGAAAGTCCCCAACGAGTCCCTTTTCCATGACTCCAATTTCTGGGAAATCCCCGAAGATGAAGAGAAAAGTAGTCCAGAATTGGTGGGTACTGGCTCGTACGGTGCAATGGGGCCAACAAGTTTCCAACTGGACACGACCCAACAAAAAGTTGATTAGTCCCGATGTAGAAAAGTTAGTAGTAGAATCTCAATGGCGTGGCGGTCATGAGCCTGCGCATAAAGAAACAGAGACGCTTTGAACTTGAATTGTACTGTTGATTGTCAATACAAAACAATTTGTTTACCTTTAATTTCTGAAGCACAAAAAATAATAATAATTCTACTGATTGTATAACAATTCTTTCTAATGATGATAAAGTTTTATGGTCTAACTAGACATAAGTTGAGAGCTAGTTTTGCGTGTCTGTTGAGATAGGCTACTTCTAGAAATAAACTTAAGAAAACAAAGGCATCTGTAGTCTTGATTCTAATGAATCCACGCTGAATAATTCTTCGTAACTCGAGTCTTCCATCTTCATCGGACTGTACAGGAGCAAAACTTCATTGCGTCTTCACACTTTCCTTGTTCTTCTTGGGCTTGTTGTTCGCAGTCGGCTTCGCTTCACCGTTCTGAGCATTTTGAGCCTTTGGCAAAATGTTGTTCTACAAAGGAAAACAATTCAAGTCAAGTTATGATCAAAAGTCTAAAATCTTAATAAACTTACGATGCTTTTGCGAGCAGAGTTGACCACAGAGTCGGTGGCAGTGACGGCAGAGTCAACTCGTGATTGGGCCAATCCAAGAAGGCGACGGGAAGTGACCGTGACCAAGTAGACAGAGCGATGGAAGAGGTAGCCGAATCTCCTGCTGGATTTCTCCTCTCCGGCCGGACCGTGGAATCCATTCTGCTGAGTCTTTTCGTTTTCATTGGGTGGGAGGAAGTGGTCAACGACAGCGGTTGCTGTCTTGAGGCACTGCTCGTAAACATCCATTGACAATTGAGCCACTTTGGTTCCAAGGACAACCTCGGAAAAGGAGTTGATCCTGTCCACTGCTGGAGTCACTGTGGAGTTAATCAGCTCCTTCGTATCAGAAACAATCTAGAAAGACAGAGTAAAAGTTAATTAGATTAAGGCTGTCTTTGGGGTTTGATTAGAGTGGCATATAAGATAACTAACTTCCTGTGGTTGCTTCATGATCACTGGAACATTCGTCTCCAGCTTCTCCAGTCCCTTATTGGCCAAATTGTCCACTTTGCTCAGAGGCTGGGCAGCCAATGGAGTCAATCTTTGGGCCAATGGAATCACTTGCCCAGTGACTGCAATTGCCGTCATCTCAGCAACACCAATCGTCTTTCCCACAATCCCTCCAGAGTTCTGTGGATTAAAATTAAAGCACAATCAGCATCTTATTTCCTTCCACATCATTGCCAACTAATTAAGTTCAAAGGAATGGAAAATTGCACAAGTTGAGGGACGCTTAGGACAAAAATTCATTTCTCTTTGGAGGCATTTAGATTTCCTACAGGTTATTTAGTGTCGAAGTTGCCTTCATGTTAGAAATCGTTATCGTCACATTGGACTTTGGCAATTGGCTAATCAGGCGCCATTGTCCCAATGACCCGGTGAAGTACTTTGATCATCCTGGACTCGATCATACGAGCAAAGCATGACCGCTTCACTTACGTGCAAAAAAGAAGCCTTTGACTTTTTGTACTTTGGATAATGCATCACTCCCTACTTCAGATTGTGACAATAATGGAGTAAAATTAATCATAAATTGCTCAACATGACTTCTGGAAGGAATCAAGGTCAAGGAGTCAAGCTCCTGCTACTTATCCTTGGGACGCCGCGCCTCCAGGAACTGGGATCGGAGGTCATGCCTAGAGGTCGAGCTACCCGGAATTAAACTTTTTACTTTTGGGTTGAATTACCTTTGCCTTTCCATAGTAGTCTGTAGCCACTGCGATGGCGGAGTGGACGACTGGGATGTTGACCAGACGTGTCAGAAACTGTGAAGATGACACTGTGTTTTCGTAAATTGACTTTTGGTTGTCCATTGCGTCTGCTTGTGACCTCCTGTACATACGACGGAAGATGATTCGGGAATTAACTTAAATCCGGGACTGGAAAGAAGTGCTGTAAAAATAAAAAATAAATTCAGTTAGCTTTGCTTTTGCTTGAAGTGAGTGATGGAATTGTGACTTTGATGACATTGACTGAAATTGCAATGTCAGGATGGTCTTGTAAATGAGAAGCTGACCTTAGCAGAACTCGAAGGCTTAGAGACACGACGCTACTGCTAGTGCTTAATGAAGAGACTGAGCCCACTTTGATTGACTGACGGAGACTGACTGAGCCAAGTAGAATGAGGAGACTAAAGTTAACTACGGTTTTAATGTGGGTGGAATTGATCGTTGTGCAATGAATTAAACCCAAAAGCGATAAGACATGCAGTTCCAAGAGTCTGGAATCTAAAGGTGAACGATCAATCCGAGCCTCCTGATTCAATTAACCAATTGACATCATTTCCTGGACCATTGGACTCATGGGATCCCATCTCAGCGTACCCTCAAAGATTAAAGATCAAAGTCCTCCTGGATCCTGCACAGTCACTAACCGAACCTTTTTCCAAGGACGATCCAAACCCTGGGAAAAGAAGGACCCTCGGTCCTTTTATGATCCCGGACCCTTGTCAACCAATCCCAGGTTTCCTGTTCCCTTCCCTTGATTCTAACAAGATGAAATTTAGTGATATTCAGCCCCTCCTTGACCTTCGACCATAACCTCAGACTCCAGACACGAAGGGTATGGTTGCTTCAGACTCCGTGGCCCTACCCAAATTCCCATCAATCATCCATCTTCTAATTTCACAACATCCGCTTCCATATTCTGCCAAATCTGTTTGTTTTTGATTAATTTCAAGATGAGCTTGAAGTGTCATGGACTGGTAGGTGACCCGAAAGAGGCGATAAGCTCAAATACACAAGGATTCCTTATTCATCGCCGTGTAACTTTAGATTTGGCTGCGGTAGCTGATGACAGGCTCTCAATGTCCAGCTACTGGATAATTATGGTGATGAATCCTGACTCCAGTTATGCGTAATTCCAAACTTCAATGTCATTAGGGCAATGGACGACACAAAGTCAATGTCAAGCCTCTGGAACCGCAAGAATCACAAAAAAATCCAGCTCAAACCAAGTCTATATGCTTAGAGTCGTTAGTTTCATGCGTTTTTAGCGTGGATACTTTATACTCCTTAATTGCCTGTTTGCTCATACCTGGTGCTGGAAAATTCTCAAGGTCAAATGTAATCAAAACAAAGGTAAAAAGCCAAGGAGGAAAACAATTACTCAATTAAAACGAAGTTTTGAACGTGCAGAGGAGATCTGGTGTTAGTCTCAGCTCCTTGTTTAATAGAATTAGAATTGGGAACGGTGTTAAAGCGGAATGCGTTTGTGGTCGAGTGACCCCTTGACCTGAAACTGTGACCTTAAGGTGGAGACAATATTGTAGTTGAGTCAACATAATTTTCCATGTGCAATCCATTCCTGAGTGTCGCAATAAAGGGAGTTTTTTGTGGTTCCTTTGATTTATGGAAAAATGAAGCCACAATTTGGTTGAATTGCGTAAATGTACTTTGCAATTTATACTTGAATTTCATTATGAAATTAATAAACAAGTTTGCACTTTCTAAAGATGAAATGAATACAATTTTGGACCATTTCCGAGAGAGTTGGAACAATGCGAACAACACCTTATTCCCTTCCTGCTGATTTCTAATTCTTCTTATTCCAATTTCCATTGCAATTTGACCTGTCCCTTCCTCAATTGACCAGATTCTCACGCAATGTTTATAAAGTAGACCGGATGTCAACAATTACCTGAAGATTGCACTGATTTTCTCTTCTTCTTCAAAGGAATTCCACTGAATGTTGTGGACTAGGGTGCTATTGGTCAGCTCTTGATTTTGATTGGTTGGAAACAACAATGGTCCCGAAGAGGCATGAAATGAATGTAAAGTTTAGTGAATTGACAGTTGAAGTGTCCAAGTGGTGGCCAGAGAGTTGACTGAAGCGTTGGAAACAGGTTACGGCGCTTCTTAACTGAAGGGGATGAAGCTAAGCTCCTTCCTGTATTTTGGGAGGGTTGAAATGTTATGCTTATGGCTTATGAAATACAAGTTATTTCCTTACGTATTCTTCTGTCACTCCCACACAGTCCAAAGTGTACTCAGCATAACCCTAATTAACTTCAAATTCAGCCCAAATACACCTTACGTACCTCAGGAATTGACAATTACTGACACACTCAGGGGATGCAGAAATCATCCCCATTTCATCCCCTGCATAGGTTTCACGCCACTCTAAAATCCTGCTCCAATTTCACATGGAAAATATTTTGATTTCAGGTTGTTGATTAGTTCTCTTTCGTTTATTTTGCAATTGTGAATTGAACTAGTTGTGTCTAGTTAATGTTGACCTTTATCATCAGACTTTGTTTAATTCTGCCATGCAGGATTCACGTGGAGTTGTACATTGTCCACGTTGGAAGTCCAAGGGTCTCTTCCCATTTTATTTCTGGGACAGGGTCTCTCTCTCTCTATTTGTTTGGAAGGCTCAGGGGATTGTTTCACGTCAATCAAACACCAAGGGTTATCGGTCAATGTCCAACACGTGATTGTCATCCCTTTGCATTCTAACTTACAACAGTTCCAAAACATAAACCGATTTCATGAATTTATCAAGGAAATGTCCCTGTGGTCACGTATTCCTCGATTCCTCGTAATTATGGAAAGGGAGTCAAAGACAGTCGTTGCACAAGTGAAAGACAAAAGGAAGGAGGATGTCAACACACGCATCTAAAGTGTGTTTGGGTCCCCACTTGACACGTCTGTCTCTTGTCAGTCCATGGACTTTGGACCTTCCAAACCCTGTCCACATGGTCAAAATGACTGTCAATGGAACAGTCATTTAGACACAATGAATTACTAACGCATACTGCAAAAGGAGGAAGACCAAAGACTCCGTCATCCGGCCGATCTCAACCTTCTTATAGCCAAAGCCACAAGAGCATGAAGAGTCGAAAGTGCAAAATCCTCTGGATGATACGGGCGGAAGAATGCTAAAAGTTTATGCTAAAAGTTTTGGTTTTTTATGACCTCTCTGTGACCTTTCGAATGTTGCACTTCGATCAACCTCTTACCAGTGACCCGGATAAATTATTTCCTCTGGGTTGAGCAATTCCCATGAGTCAACTGGCTGGACATTCTGCTCTTTATGTACAAAATGAAGAATAAAGTTTTGAGCAAACGTTGATTAAAGTAACATTAAAGTCGAAGGTTACGAAATGACACGGGGAAGACAATTTGGATCATGGTTTCAGAACATGGCGAATGATTAATTAAGCTTTAAACCATCACACCCTGGAATAAGAATTCACCCCCAAGATTCACAGCATTTGTTTGGAACTGTTAACTTGGATTTGGTTAAAATCCATCCTCTTCTGTTGAATTCATGTTGGCCAATTATGGCATTTGAAAAAAATGTTTACAACGTGAAACTCACATTAAATTGGCAAAAAACGATGAATCGTTAGGTAATGTCGGAAATTCTTATTTACAAAATGCCAAATCTGTTTGTAAATTTTTAGTTCCAAAGGAAATATTTAATTTTTTTTTGAGTGGCGTCTAAGCGTGTGAATCTCCCATTCTAATTTCCTTCTTTCTAAACCATAAGCGTCTTAACTCAATTTCCTTTTAGCATCCTGTACGCCCTTTCCTTCTCATTGAAACGCATGATGACTTTAAATTTTAGGAATTCATTACCCACTCTGCTGGGTAGACTAGACGGTATTTTTATGTCTTGAAAAGTGCATCATCCCCAGCATCCATAAATAGAAAATGCATCTTCAGATCTCACGAAGGGGAAGAATTCTTCTTCCTTTAAGAAGAAGATTATTTACAACACACAGCCCCAGGTGTGCCCAAAACAAAAAAAGAAACCGGTTGGAAATGCTCCAGGAACTTCGCAGTTATGGCTTGACCTTGCATTTTGGACAATGCTTTTTGGACCATGAATCCAATGGTTTGTCTGGAATTGAGGAACATGGGCAGAACGTGGGATTAATATATTACAATTGATTCATATTCATAGTCATCCATAGTCATCTCTCCAGTGACCTTTGTTCCTTTTCTTTTTTTACCAAAGTGAAGTTTATCAACCATTTTGGTCTCGTTTCATCATTACTGTAAAAGAATCTTCAGTTTGGTCTTCAGCTTAAAACGTGACGATCAAAGATGAATTGAAGATTGCAATTTCCAGAGCTTCCAATCGGTCAAGGACAACTGGAGTATTTATAACACTGGCCATTGGACTAAATAAATCCAAAAGGAAAACTAAAAAGGATTCTTATGTGCAGATTAATTCAGAAATTAGAATTTGTTGACCAAGGGAATGGTCGCCATGAAATGGAGGAAAATGGAATCAAAATCCTAATCTTCTGCTGATGTCGCTGGTGTCGCCGATGCCTTCATCGTATCACAATTCCACCACATACTGCTTTGTAGTCGCCAATGTCGCCAAAGACTAATTTGAATCTTTGATGATTGGAACACGATTGTTTATTTGACATTGTCATTGCAATGACACTTTTACATTTAGTGGTGTGTGTGTTTTTGGTAACTCTAAGTTAAGGGCCTCAAAGTCCCTTCCTTGACTTAACCTTTTGACTTTTTGACCTAAATTCCTTTGGGAATGACCTCAGACGCATTTAACAATTAGAGATCAATTACTTTCCGTTTTAGCTCCAATCTCCAAAACAAAACAAGAGACTCTGAAGCTTAATTAATTAATTAATTAATCAATTAATCAATTAATTATACAATAATTGTACATTTTACAATTACAAATCTCAGTAGCAATTAGTAACATCATTGATTTCTGTCCTTGGCTATAAAGTGTGTGACTTTTAAAAAGCATTTTATGCACCTTAATTAATAGCTCCAATTAATTAACAATTGCGTAATTAATTTCAATCATTGGCTCATAATTAAAACGAGTAAATCTCGTCTTTTTACAAAAAGGAAGAACACTAAATTATTACTGGATTTTAAGCTTCAGTTCAGTTGTAGCTGCGAAAGCTAATTAACAATTAAATTGCAATTATAGGCGATCATTGTACAAATGTCTTTTTTCCAAAATTAGGCATTAAAATATGTGTGTATTAATTTATAATTAATTTATAATTAAAAGAGGACTAAAGAGTGTAGAAACGATTGTTACCAATTAGCACACCAAAGTCCTAATTAATTGATTAATTAATGATAAATGCCTTGTCTGGTACAACCTGGAAGATCAACATCATCAAAGTTTCAATGAGTTCTTCCAGCATTGATTTAAATATTAATTACAGTCACAATTAATTAAATTAAAACTAATTAACTGCAATCAAAGTAGCGGATTTTTAACTATTCTAATCTAAGGAACCATTTCTGAAAAATGAAATCTTTCAAATGGCGTTAAAGTTTTACTAATTTTGTGAACTTTTGTGAACAAAAAGGAGTGAAATGAATTTGTAAGGAAGAGGTCAAAGTTCAACTGTTTTAAAAGCCTTTTTGATTAGAGTCGATTATTAATTCCCTATACAAATTGACTAGCATAATTAATTAATTAATTTTAGTAGAAAATAAGAGACAGGAACTCATCCCGTGCCGTTCTTGAAGAAAATGAAGTGTGTCTAGCCTCTGTTAGACTCGCAAAAACGTTTAGAAAAGAAAATCCTAATGCTTATATGTACAAATCTACGATAATTTACAGATCTAGAGAGATTATTAATTTATGGATTATCTGCAATGTATCCTTCCTTGATAAGTTGCTTCATTTTCCTTGGTGATGCTTCCAACTTCCCTTGATTGATGAGCTTCACTTCTTGCAGCTTCTTGGCTTCAATCTTCTTTTCCCATTCAGACCAACCGTGGAACCGATTGTTCATACTCTTGTGCTGGTAAAAGACCAAACAAATCCGAGAAGGGTAGAGACGATTCGGGGATTTGAGTGAAGTCGTTGCATGCATTTCGTGTTTAGCACATTGCAGGATGACTGAACCATGGGTCAGAGCAATGGCTACTCCACCAAGTTGAGGGTCCTTGAAGGCCTCTTCATTATCAGAAAAGGTTTCGTTCACTTCTGGGATCACTTTCGGTTTTGGTGGGGCTACAAAACAGCTCGGTGGCGGTGGTGGAGCATGATGATGGCCGGCCATGTGAGAACCAAAAGTTGGAAGAGGATTGGCCCAAGGATTTGGAGAGTGATGGTGTGGATGATGCATGCCGACGACAGCAGCGGCAGCCATGCTTGATGGACTCATGAAGTTTGGTTGATTGCCGTATGGTGAATACTGGTTCATGTGCTGGAAATGCTGGTTCATATTTAGGGATCCCATTTGATGCTGGTGGGAGTGGTATGGGGTTGAAGCCTGAGCAGCTCCATAGGCCGAATGGGAATATCCCGTTGAGTTGATGTTCATGCTCGTGTTCCAAGGTGACATGGCTGACATCCCACCGAATGCTGCATGATGTGGGTCCATACTTGGTGGTGGTCCAAACGAGCCTGGAGAATAACTGGATGAATTGAAAGACACACCACTGCCACCACTTTGACCCGGTGGGGAGGAAAGGCACGAAGACGGAGTTGCATGATGGGGCTGAGGGTGGTACAGACTAGAATTATTTGGAGCAGAGTATGGTGGCGTACCACCGCCTGAAGACGAGTTAAAGTAACTGGAAGAAGGATTCGGAAATCCAAGGGGTTCTTGAGCAAATCCGGCCCCGGCGGAGGATCCTGAGACTGGGGATGTGCTCGTGTTCTGAGGCCCTGCGGATGAAGACGAAGGGCCAGGGGTCGTAGAACCAACTTTTCCAGCCCTTGGACTTGATGTGGAGTCAGCCATAGGGGAACCACCAGCCCCTGCCGGCGGAGTTGCCATCGCTGTCAACATCGAGAGTGACTCCGCTTCGGTCATGAACGTGTGTCGAAATGAAGGAAGAATTGACGGACTCAAGCTCGTGTAGCCAGGAGTTGTCGTCATTGATACTGCACTTGTACTGTTGTTGTTTCCACTCCCACTGGAACTGTTCGCAGCACTGCTGCCTGTCCCGTGTGAAGGGCTTAGAAGACTATTTGCATTGCTTGGATTATTTGAGGATGAAGACCCAGGGCGAGCAGAAGAGCTCAAATTCAAGTCCAAATTGTGACCAAAGGGGACTGATGATGGGCCGTATTGGGACGTCGGTGTTGGAAGTGACGTGGGAGGGTGGACCATCGAACTGGAATCAAAGTAAGAGCGGAATGGTGGTCCAGGAGGTTGTCCATGATGTCCGCTTTGTCCATATGGAGGTGGAGGATTCCAGAGGGAAGAACCAGCTCCTTCTGGATCTAGACACGTAAGAATGGGGTTCTCACCTTTATAATTTATTGCACTATAATTTCAATTTAGAAAACTTTACTGAATGACGGCGGTGGTCCAGGATGATGGAAGCGCGTGTCAAAGAGGTCACTGCCACCAGAAGGTCCATTGAGCTCTTCAAAGATTGACAGTTTTTCACGTTTCATTGGTGGAGGCATTGTGAGTGACCCATGCTCCGAAGGGTAAAGGTCACTCGGCTTTGGTTGATGATGATGGTGGGAGTGACCGCTGCTACTGCCACTCGGAGGCTTCACTTTTCCACGCCGTCGCGATGGCAGGAGTGGAACCTTCCGAACTCGAATCTTGGACGGGAATCTGGAAACCATTTTGAAATCAAAATTACAACCACAAGAAGCAGAAATAACTTCTCATTTCAAATTTAAAAATTCAAACTTTTTCAAAATTTCCAGTTGGCCTTTTTTGATTTTTTGTTTTTGTCCTTCCTTTGACCCATTTTCATCCGTGTCATCTAGCTTGTACAGCGGGAGAACGTGGTACTGCTCATCGTCCCCTTTCGCAATGGATCGATTCCTCGTAAAGGCCACGGTCTGAAACAAGGTTGTGAGATTTTCAATTTAGATTTTGGGCTCCTGCTGTTCTGATGTGAGACTTACCACAGTGCATCCATTGATCATGTTGTGGGCATCCTTGTGAGCGTGTGAGCAGTAATCAACACAGGCCGTGACCCCGGAGAAAGGTCTTCCAGGCCGATATCCAAGTCTACACTCCAGTCCTTCGTTCTCATGTTCGATTTGATTCTTGTAAGAATCCGGTGCAACCCGTTCGTACAATGGACCCAAATGTGTGGCCAAATGAGAAACTTTTTCCTCCAGCTCAGCTTCCTAAGAACATCAAACCAAGGATGATTTTAGAATAAATCAAATTCATTTAATTAACAAGGGAAAGGCCAGAGTTCCATCTGATAAATGATTTAAATCATCCACTTCCAGCACCACCTAAATTCGGTTTAATATTTAAACAGCTCCAGGTAGAAAAAAGGTTGGGAGAAAGTTTGAGCAATTTGGTATGAAAAATTGTAGTCATAATTCAGCGCTTCCAGTCACAATCCAAAGGTAATTACATTAGGAGGAATATAACTGTGGGGATGAAGCACCCGCACCCGGGGAAAGTTCGGAGGGAGGAGGTTGGCTGGGGCTCGTGATTTATGGAAAGACTGGAACTGGAAAGACTGTTAAGCGCTTCGCTCTTATAAGTTTTCTTCTAATTTATTGATATGGTAATGGGCTCTGGACATCGATTACCTCGTGCTCCTCTGTCAGTCGAAACTTCCGAACGTTACGACTTCGGGCATATTTGCAACCGTTGAAGAACATGGACCAAGCACACCCAAATGAATAGGCGGCACCACAAGTATCAGGATCGACACCTTGGCAGGCACAAGAGCGCTGCTCATTTGTGTCACTCCGCCGTGTCGTAGGGATCCCGAACCGATTCAACTTGTAGACGAGAGTGTCGTAAACATTATCAGCAAAGTGAGGTGGCACGCCTTCCCAAATGACGCAGCAGACGACGATCCACGCCGTGGCGCATTTATGACCTTTCCGATGCTTCACCATAAACAGGAGTTGCTCTTCGTAACTTCCACGCCGGACGATCTGGAATTCATAAAAGGAAATTAGAACAAAGGGTTTTGGGTAGGTGAAGTCCCTATATCAATTCATTGTTACCCATTTGGCCAATGGACATCCTTGACTCGTCTTTCCTTCTTTCCCAGTGTAAATGACCTTTTCAAACCGTAATTGTGGTCCTCTGAACCCGGTTCTGATTTCCAGCACTTCTCGAAGCTCAGGTAGCGTGTGAGCTGCCCCCAAGTGGGTATAAAATGGCCCAGGCTCTGGATGGACTTCGTCCACTGGGAAACATCCACACTCCACCATCGGAACATCCTTCTTCTCCTTCTGCTGCTTGACCTCGTCATCATCAGTGACCCCACCGTGGGAACTATTCTCACTCTGACTGTCCTTTGTCTTCTCATCTGCCGGAACTTCTTTCTTGACTTCAGACTCTTTCTGGTGATCAATTGTAATGTTCCGTTCCTCATAAGAGGGATGATGGGAATAAAATGGGGAATGTGATTCTTCCTTGACCTTAACACCGCCTTGACCTTTCCCTTCTTTAGTCCGTTCCAAGCACCGCTCTGTACTTTCAATGTACTCGGCACAGTGCCGCTCCCTCTCTTCCAGCAACTGCTCGCTATTGATTGGTTTAGAAGTTGATTTCTTCCATGACTTTTTCTTCTTGGATGAGCTCCCCTTGTGCTCAGGTTGAGGGTTATTGGAAGTACTGGAAGTTTGAGTTCCACCGGGGGAGTGTCCCGGCCCATTTTCTGAGAAAGGAAAGTTTGTACTGGATGAGGAATTACTCCGTTCGTCCATGGACTTGACTTGTGCCGGTCCATGTTCGGCATTGTCAATACTTGGAATCTTCGGACTTTGAGGATTGTCCATGAACATGGCGCTGCTGTCCTTGTGGTCATCGTCGTCACCCGGATGATGTGATTTGTGGATGTCACCCGGAGCGACGGATGGGAGTGGTCTCCCCTTGGCCCTTTTCTTTTTCCCTTTGTCTTTCTTAGTCGGAGGAAGTGGCCTGGAACTGGAATTATTGGAGTCGTCTGACTTGGAAGAGTCCTGACTCTGACTCCCTGGATTCTTCTCCAGGCCGCCGCTGTTTGATGGATTTGTGAAGTTTGAGTCATCGGAATGTGGACCACGGTCCCCTTCATAAGGGCCATGAGCGTATGAGTTGAAATCTCTTCGATGGGGGTGGTGGTGATGATGATCCAGTGCATAATTGTTCATGTGTCCCTGGAGCACTGACTCGAAATTCGGGTCTTCCTCGTATCCCTCTTTCCCTGGAAGACTCGGACCGCGTTGTTGTAGTGATTCACAAGAATCGATTTTACTGGGCCCATTTTCTCCTCCTGGATTTTTGGGCTGTCTTCCAGCCGCTGTCCTGTTGCTTGGATTCGACGCCGTGGAATTAGTGGAATTGTAGGATTGTGGATTTCCTTGTTGTTCCTGTCCGTATGAATCAGCGTACAATGGTGATTGATGATTGGCTGGTGCATTTGGATAGGGTTGGTAGGGATCAAAAGGTCGTCGACCTTGCCCGTAAGAATCGTAGTAAAGTTGATTCTGCGTCTGTGGCTGTGGATATGGGACGTAGTTTTGATGGTAGTAAGACTGATGCTGTTGATGATGGTACTGGTGGATCATTTCCCCATCCGAGGCTTTGCTCTCACCTGGATACCTGCCGGAGTTGTGCAAACTCTGCTGGGGATGATGTGCTGGCAAGTATCCAGGTAACTCGTTTGGGTGACCAGGAGCAGAAGGGTCAAGGCCGCCATTCTTCCCAGTCTCCAAACCACCGTTCATGTACCCATCAAAGTTCCCATGATTGCTTCCCGAGTTTGGAGAATTGTCGTGAGAGGAATGGGAAGTTCCGTTGATCCCGTTGTTGCAGTTCTGCTGTGGGTTGACATGGGGCGACGGCGTTGTACTTGGCGTATACTGCCTACTTCTGGGGCTGTTGCTATTCGGCGGTGGTCCACCGTAGGGGGATGACAGCGGAATAGCTTGGTTGGGTGGACTCGGTCCAGAAAACGGAGATGAGGCCGACATGTCACTGCTACCGCTAGAGTTTCCATTGATGAGTCCAGGACCACTTCCGTTGACTGGCGGTGGTTGGTTTCCGTTGTGACCCGGTGGGTAAGGTGAGTGCGATGGAATGTTCAAGTTAAACGTTGAGCCGCCCGGTGGGCTATTGTTATTATTGAGACCATGACTTGCTGGGCTGTAGTTCGAGGTCATCCCGTCCACTCCAGAGGAAGGTGGCAGGAGTTGTGGGATGTAGCTTGAAGATGACCAAGGATCAGGACTTGGCTGTCTTCCAGACCCATTGTTATTCGTCCAAAATCTATCCCTGGGTGAGAAACCACTTCCTGGGTCACTCGTAGGGGTCAACGGTTGATTGCCAGAAGTGTAATATGGAGACATCAGTGGCTGTAAAGAGAAAGAATAAACAATGAAATGAGGTCCATTGTCCAAAGTGGATTGGACCGCAGTCTGTAAAACCAAAGGCGTTAGTTATTATCCTTTGGTTCTGGGGGCAGCTTGTGTTGAACTTTGACATGATATATTAGTCATAGCCTGGTTTTAATAATCTATGCAGCCCTATATAATTCATATAATTCCCTTGTCAGGAGCTAGACTGGAAGGAACGTAAAATATGTCATCCCTTACTTTATGATTAAAGGAGACTCCATCATCGATCAAGTCATTAATCAAGATCATGTCACTTCGATGTCGCTCCACAACTCTGAGTTATTACGACGAAACCCGGGCACTACACGATATAAATAAAACACTGAAACTCTCTTTTTTGCATTTCAGACACAACAATCAACCCAGGCTCTTCCGATGTCGCCATTCTTCAGCTAACCAATGGAATCCAACAAATGAAAAATACTGCTGGAAAAATGAGAATCCAGAGCAGCGTTGGTCTTGTAATCTCCGTTTGTACTTAAAAGTGCATTTTTGCATTCTTGTGCTAATAAGTAATCATGGTAATTCCTGCCTTGAGCTCAATTAGCACCTCCCTGCTCAACTCCAAGGTCATAAAGCGAAGATCCGAGGAAGGCAGGTGGTTTGTTAATTACTGAAAAAGGGAGATCTGTAGATGCTGTGTGTTTATTATGCATGGACGTAATCCTGCTAACTGGAGGGCCATTGGATTTTACTATTATTGTTATTAGACCAAGTCTAGTGTGGCTTCTAGCAGCTAAGCTTAAGCTTTAAGGCCCTGCCTACGGTGCCTTATCGATTTCCTTGATTTTATTACACAGGGAAAGTTCCCTGCTAGAAAACTTGCATTTTGGAGAAAGGGGGACGCTGCTGCTAATTTCCTTCCAGTGCACTCTTCAGCCTTTCCAGCACTGCTGCTGGATCTGGTGCTGGAACTGCTGCTGGAAATATCCTCCAGAAATACTGGATGAGGCTTCATTGATTTTCCATTCGGACTTTATACACTAATGTATTACTTTTACCCAACAAGGATTACACACCGAATTCTCTTCTAGTCACTTTACAATTCCAGTTTGAAGGGGACTTTAATTAGATAAAATTAGGCCTGCATATATTTAAATATATTTAAATACATACATTCACAACATCCAGCAACCTATTATACACAACCACACACAAAAGGTCAAAGTTCAAATACACAATATTCACACTCTTACAAAAAGTACATAAGAATTACAACAAAGGCATCAAAACCTCCAACTCCCAATTTGGAATGTAAAACTATTTTGCAAATTCAAGCCTACTTTTCAACAAAAAAATTTCCAGATGGCGTCCAAGCTTTTAAATTTTTGCAGATTTTTGAAACTAAAGAAAATCAAATGGCATAAAATTTTATATGGAGAAAGTTCTTGCACGAAGAGAAATTGACCAAATGTTAATCAAAGGTCAAAGGTCTCTCCTACCCAGTCACAAGACCTGTTCTAGACTCACAATTACAGGTTTTTGTTGGCTAATTTTTTTGCACGGCGTTTTGATTCTACTCAAGTGGAAGTTTTTCTATTTTAAAAATTTCTATTTGAAAACCTAAAGATTAGTTTTTCGTTGATTCTGATTGGAAGTTTGTGGTTTGTATGAATTTGATTTGATGATTTTTGTATTGAAATGATATAAATTTAGTATGTAATTGTAGCATTGTATTTATATAGATGTAGAGAGAGAGAGTAGTATGACAATGTCATCCTTTGCCTTTGGTTGTTTGTTAACTTGCATCATACATGTGGCCTGCAACTGTTTATTTTAATACCCTGGACGGAATGGACAATAAAACCGTCATTTAATTTCCTCTCTGGAATCAACGAAGCGTCTCATCAAAATTGGCAACTGTCCGCTCCACGTTCTTCACATGAAAAATCTCCCCCTCTTGCCTCTTCTGTCCAATTGTTTCGGACAGAATAATAAAGTTAATTCCTACACCATTTGTAATTGACCCTTGACCTTTTATCCTCAGTCTTTTCTACTCTTGATTCTTCTTGCCAGGATTACGGAAGACGTTAGCATATTTATGACTTTTGATTCTGTCCTTATCATTTTAATGCCCTTCTCCCGAGTCCTCTTTGGCCAATCTTAACCATGTATCATTAAGATTAAGAACCTCCGGGTTTCTACCCGGGTAAACAACACGACCAGCCAGGAGCATAAATTATCCAAATCTCAAACAAGGAATGACAGAGACTTCCTTTTAACTTCTTAAATTGGATTAAACACAAGGATGAAGTGGAAGAGGTGGAAAATCAGGAATTCCTGGAGAAAAAGTGTTCTGGAAAATGTGTGTCTGTAACTTTGTATAAAAGGCCGCCACGACATGGTTGGAAAATGGATGAAAATATTACAGGATTATCCAGACCAACTTTTCCAGGACTTGGAATTACACAAGTTGACATTTTGAATTTCATCAGAGCCCATTAAAATTGATTTATAGAATTGACAATTCTCTCAAAATCCAAAAAACCTTGTAACCTTGTAAGGACCCTTGGAATGGAAGATGGATTTCAGAATAAAAAGATTTTGTAAATGATTCTTACAGCAGTTGAAGCAGGTCCAGAATTGGTTGATTGTCTCCTTCGTCCATCCATTTTCCAGTCCAGTGCTGAAAAGAGAAACAAAGGCTGGAATAGATAGTTGAATGGAGTTAACTAATTAATCCGGGTGTCTTCTGAATTAGTTCCTATTAGTTAACTCTGGAATCTCTGGCTGCCAAGGATAATTTATATTTTTCCCAATTACATTTTCAATTCCAAGGCCTAATGAAAATGAAGGATGAAGGGGAGATTGCGCATTCCTTCTTGAAAGGAACATCAATCAATTCTCCACTTAATTTTAATGATGGGGCTAATTAGTGTGAACGAAAGTAAAAACGAAATCAACGAAACGTGGATTGCAGGACTTTCTCTTCATTTTCTCCACCGTCGAACATTAGCTGGGAGCAGTGCAAAAGGAGAAAGCAATAAACTACTAAATTGTCAGACGCACAGGCTACCATAATAAACTACGCTCACAGTCACGATTGCTTTCAGACAAAACCAAATGTCGTAGCTTTCTAAAAGGAGGAACTTTATACACTTTTGCAATAAGTGCATAAGGTGTTCTTCACTGCAAAATTTCATCGTGAAACCGCAAAATCCAGCCTTTGCCGCAGCGATAAATTGTGAATTTTGGTTGTAATTTTTCTACTTTTTCCCCACAAGGGAGAAAGTAGTGGAAATTTGTTCTTGCGCGTAGCCTATCCCCAGCCTCTGTTTTAATGTAAATTACTAATCAATACTTTTAGGGATTTTCATTTTGAGCTCCAAATATATTACTCGCCTTTCCATGTTAATCAACGACTGCCTTTCCTATAGGATATAAATATAGGAAACCCTTGTATTTAGAATTCCCTTGAAATTAGGAAAGTCACCTTGTGAAAAAGGGAATTCTGCTGGAGACGACAGAAATATAGTTCTGGCCTCTGCCATCAATTTCCTCTTTTCAGATTTGGATTTGGAAGGAATGAAGAAGGAGAACAATTGGCAAAGTTGTGAATTTCCATTTGAATACAATAAAAATTGACGTCCCCATTGAGAAGGGGAAGGGACAATAGAATTAGAATTAGGATCGGAAATGACGTGAACACTTGTGCCTTATTCATCCTCTTGACAGAGGTAGTAGAGGGAATGAAAACAGAATTTTAACTCTAGAATCCTCCAGGCAAAAGGATTTGGGTGTCTCCTAATTTCTATTATTCAAGTTCCAACATTTCACAACTTTCTCTTCCTTTCTCCAGGAATTGATTTTTCATTAACTCCCTTCTAATCCTATTGTTCACGAACAACCCAGATGGGAAAATTATAAGGAAAGCCTTCCTTCTATTAGAAAGTAAAGCACAAGCACTGGTCAGGATTGAATGGAGGACTAATGATCGTGGTCCAAGATGCAAATTGGACCGTTCCAAATTGAGCAGATCGGAAGGGATCATTAGGAAGACGAGAGTAAATTGACAGTGCCTGAATATGTCGTCCACTGAGGGCCAATTTGGACGGGAGTAATTCTATACAGGGTGACCATCGATTGACCATTCCCAGAGTCAGCAGAGTTACAATTCAATTGACGTGAGGAGATTCAGAAGGGACTGGAAGGAGAGTCCAGGCTGGAATCTGGGATTCAAATGAAACAAGCCACAGGGAAAGGAAGACCATTAGACAAAACATAAAGTCTTTTCTCCACTCCAATTTACAAGACTTAAGGAATCGGAAGATTCAGTAAATACCCTCTGCATAGCAGAACAATCAAGACAGAATCCATTGTTGACTAAATTCATCCATTTTACTCACTCATATTTCGCACAGTGACTATTTTTGCACCAAAGTTTCCTAAACTTTAGAAACTTTTGTTACTAAAAGTGTGTAAAAATGCAAACCCGATGGATTCCCGAGCATAAGAAATTCATGGAAAGTTTACTCAGCTAGAAAAATTTCCTGCCGTGTACACGCTTTAAAGTTGAAACTCAAAGTGAAGATTTTTCACCAGGCTAAACATTTTCCGGGTGGAATTTTTCCAAATCGATTTGGAAGGAGATCCAGGAAAGCCAAAATATATTTTCCCTTCTTAAAATCCAGAGGAATAAACCAAGTCATGCATAAGCAAATTTAAAATTTTTGGATAAGGACGAAGAGGCATTAAATGCGTCGTAGGCTTCCTTTTGCTAAATTCTAACAACCGGATCTTAAAGCTTTTATGGAATTAATTCATAAATCCTCCACCTAAGGTTTCACAAAGGCAGTTTACAGTTGCAAAAATTAAAGTTAAATTATTGGTTTAAGGTTTAAAAAGGTTAAGGAAAAGTGTCGGTTCGTTACGGCATAGGTTCTGAGGATGTTTCCCTTGGGCTCAGAATTTGGATCAGGCTGAATAGAAAAAGTAGAAGAGGAAAAAATTACAATTTTCAGTACACACCCGGGTAGCCCTTAATCGAATTCCAAATTCAATGCGTCCAATTCAATCCACATTTTTTAAACAAACTCCAAAAGTACAACAAAATATGAACAAAATTCACAAAGTTCAGTTGGACCCTGGTTTGAAACTGTGTTTAACTATTTTTAAAGCAACTAAAAATTTTCAAATTTTCATGTGGCGTTTTTGTTGTTCATATTCCAATGTTATTTTGTGTTTGAAAGGATTTTAACTGAAGGTACCCTTGGTTGAATTATCATCGTGTCTCTGTGCATTTTGAATGATAAATCACCATTTCCCGAGAAAGCCAAAAGCTCCCAGAAGGGACAAAAACTCGGGCATGGGAAAAAATGTAATTTAACATGGTCCATATTTCATCTTTGTAAATTTCAGTTGGTTGAAATCCAAATAGTGAAGAATCTTTTGCCTATTTGAACATGGTGAGTTTGTATTTAGAATTGTTTGTATACTATAGTTGTATTTAATCAATACAAGTTGTAAATCCTTATTAACTGAAGAAAGACAATGGAACTTAAGCTTCCATTTGTTCTCAATGGGATTTGGGTTGGTGCTTTTCCAAGTAAAGATGAAACAGGTGGATCCCCAAGAGACTTAAACTCAATTTAAGATTCTGGGAATAATGAGTGAAAGTCTTAATGAATAAATAAATAAAGTAACCTAGTCCTTAAGGATCAAACCAAAAGGTAAATTAAAAACAATAACTTTCAAACCCTTTCTTCAGGTAAAGTCTTCTTTTTTTCTTAAAGAAAAGCTTTCTCTGTCCTATTACAAGTTGAGTGAGGATTTGTCTCCTCTCGACCACCACTTTATTTTTGCATCTTCAGCTTCAGGATGAAAACTTTAATTAAATTTTGCCTGCCAATATTTCAAGGAGATTGTAAAAAGAAAGGCCGAAAGGGAAAGCTGAGGATCTGAAACTTTCCTCGTATCACTTTCGAGTAGGACACATTTCTTACAAAAAAAATTAAAACAGGGAAAGTTTCTGAAGGTAAAAGTCTAATTTTATTCTTTTGTACTTTTAAAACAACTTTCGACAGAATTTCTAAAACATTTCGCAATTTTGGAAAGTTGGAGAAACTGCGAAATTCCTAATCTGCTGATCTCCTAATTGGAATTTTCTGAAACAGAATCCTATGAGAACTTCAAAATTTGGAAATTTATCAAAGAAATTTTCTAGAAATTTCCAAGCGACTTCCAACCTTGGCACATGGAATTACAAAACGAATTTTCGGGAAATTAAATTTTCTGTCTCCAACTTGTTTAAAATGAAAAAAAACCTCATCATATTTTCTGCAGTGGATTCATTAATTCCTTGAAACCAATTTGGCCTTTGCATTAATTACTTTAAAACCTTGTCGTCATTAGAATTCAAGCACCCAAGCATTCCTTTCGTTTAGGATTCAAAGCCTAGTTGTGCCTAGTTGTGCCTAGTTGTTAAATCCCCGTGGGGTTTTAGCTCGAATAATATTCTGTAATTAATAAATGAACAGACACACAGTTCCCACAGTGGCCCTTGGCCCACCACTTTGAAATAAAAACTGCATCTAGTGAATAATTAAAAGAAAGTTGAAGATCTCTTACGTCATAGTGCATAGATCTAATTTTAATTAATTTAATTACAGAGCCTTATAGATCGTTTTTGATTATAATTAGAGACCCAGGGTAGAGCCTGCGCCGGGGGTTTAATCGTTCCTCACAAGTGGATTCAATTCAGGTTTACTTTGTACTTTCCAACGAAATTGAAAAACATCAAAGGGAATTGTCTAATTTTGGTTGATGTTGGCTATTGCTTCTAATTCATTAGGAACGGCAATTCCAAAGTAAACGAGCAAAGGCTGCGGAGCATTGGAGGAAAAGGTTTAATTTTAAAAGAAACAAGTTAACTAATGGATGGGGTGGTTGATAATGGATGACATCCGGGGTCAAAGACGACACTTGAGGGGGACTTGATTAATCCTCATTTAACCAATTCAACTAGTAGGAATTGTAATTAAAAACATAGACACGATCAACACACTACCACTGCATGCTTCAATTCAAAATGTCAACGCAGCTCCGCATAATCCCACTTTAGAATAACAAAAACCATGAAATTATGGAGTGAAACTGAACTTTGTTTAAGATGTTTTTCTGCATCGAAAAATTTTTTTTTTTCTAAACAACTTTTTAACAAAACAAATTGAAAACCCTTTCGCTTTCTCTTTTGCTTTCCCTTGTTGCAGTTTTTCCTTCTTTTAACTTTTTTGAATGGTCTTTGTTTCATTTTGACACGTTTGACCTTTGTGTTATGATTTAATTTATACATTTCGTTTGAATGAGATTCCCATTGAGTCAAGTGTGGGTCCTTGAGGAGCGGACTTTCACCTTAACTTTCACCGCCCATCCTCATCCTCATCCTGTTCGTAAAGTTTTCTATCTGTTGAGAGTGACGTTCCACTTATGGATGATCCAGCTCAAATCCTCTTGACACGCAATGGCAGAGATCTCTTTACAGCAGGGATACAAGTCGAATCCTAAATTGAAATCCGACACCACACCTACCCCTTTCCTGGCCCATGACACGCTACTTACCACCACACACGTGAGGATCTCAATTTACTCTTTTTAGCGTTGAACGCTGAACTCTGATCATCATGGAATCAGAAAATAATATTCCGAGATCAGCATGGTTCACTTCATTGAGGGTGCAATTGCGGAACAACAGAAATGTGTAATCCAATCCTTCCCTGGGATCATCACAGCAGAACCTTACAGCTAAATTCCAAGCTAAGAATAATATACAAACGGATGAAGGGAAAAAGTTGAAGAAATAAACAGACAGGCCAATAGTTCATCGAGCTAAAGGAAAAGGATATGCTCTTGTTCCTACCCAAGCGGAGAAGATTCTTAGTATTTTGTTCCAATTGTTAATTCCCATGAGCTGTAAAAATAATCAAAGAACATTTTTACAAGCACTGCAGATTTTTTTGATTGTTTTGAAGGGGAATTAAAACTTGGAGAAGAAGGGGAGGGGGAAGCTCGTGCCAAAAGTTCCTATAGTTATTCCCCCATTTGAGGACTTATGGTAGGGGTGTGATGGTGTGAAGCAGGTAGAAGAGGGGATGAGGTCGAGGGGTGAATGACATGGGGTCAGTTTGTTAACTCGAGTAAAGGGAACTACTCAAGTGATCCCCAATTGTCTTCAAGGGCAATGGTTTACAATGTTCGGCAATTGACATGATCGTGGGAGACCGCAAGGGTGGCACCCTTCACTAGGTCAACTTGTCATCCCCTTTTGTTTACAATCAACCCCTCCTTGAACCCAAACTTACCCCCTTCAAAGACACACTTGCCTTCAACAACCCTCCCGGAAAAAATGAATGCACCGCAATCAATTCCCGATTCCGGGATTCATAGGGTGTTTTTGAATGGGGCTTTGATTAGAGTGTCACACGCTCAATCAAAATCCAATTAGAAGGGACCACACCCTTCTGCATTCCCATGCAACCCTCCTCAATTGGTCAACAAATGCTTGTTCTGAACACGATGTTTGAGCTGTGTACATAACGAAGAAGGAGGAAGCGTTATCAAGGGATGTGGGAGTCCCTGTGTAGATAAGGCCCAGAGTACACTTTTCATTAGGATGGATCCAATAATTTCATTTTATTTACAAGAACCAAACCCAGCACTTCCTCTTAACCAAACCGTCGTCCTTCATCCTCAAAGATTGTCTTTTGGGAAACAACTTTTCGATAAAAGATTAAACCAATGGGGACTAAAGGGGAACACGAATGAAAGCGGAGCTCCAGCACAAACCAGGGAAATGATTTTTTGCCAATGCCCAACTCCCTTGGCTTGATTGATCAACTGTAACAGTTTCTGACCTTCATGCTCTTCCACATGGAAATCCTGCATCAAATTGTCACAAAAATGGAACATTCTTCTCCGCATATTTAGCAAGAGGAAACGCCATTTAAAAATTCAGTTTAATCAGACATAGGAATTTCTTGAATCTACCAAGTTGTCATGTTGGGGAAAACTGGAAAGACTGATGGACGTTTTCTGGCTTGGAAAAATGTAGCCGGCTAAATCTGGCTTTTGGTAAAATGAATTGCGTTGTGAGTGGAAGGCCTTACCTTGAATCTCAATTCGGTTTTGGCTTCTGCTGGTCAATTTTTGTTTGTGAGATCCACTGATTTCCGTTAGTAGAGCACAGGTGTGTTTAGCCCTTTGTTCTGAATTAGCAAATTGTTGACAATCTGGGTGCAGATGCGTCTCTGTGCCCCTTGTTGAAAGTGCCTTCACCTTCACACTTTATACAGGAGTGTTTCTATGTGTGGTGTTTATACCCCTATGGCCATTGCATAATGAATATTCAGCTTCCCTTGGAACGGGTAAATTAGTAATGGAAATTGGAAAGGGCCTTGAGTCCGAATTCCTTCCCACGCCACTCCGCTTTCACCGATTCCAATAACCACCCGAACCCCAGAGTCCGCTGTCTTCATCCCTCGGAGCTAAAGGGATTAGTTTGCAAATTATTTTTGCAAACCCTTCATGTCCCTCCGAAGAAAGTTCACTTTCTAAAGGACTTTGCCTTAACTTTTTTTTTTGATTTTGGAAGAAAGCGTAATGTCGTGATTGCCTTTAATCTCGATCGTCACTTGGCGTCTTTTGGTGCACTTTTTGTTGTACTTTTTCTGGTGCTATTTCCCGAGTTTTGAGGTTCACCGTTGCGGGAGCGGTTGTTGTTTATCCCAAATTCCGGAGGATATGATGGTGATGAGGAAAGTCCCTGGGAGCCCTTAGCCTTGCCTCTCTGCCTCGTGTTAATTTCCTTTTGTTTTGCGCTGGCACTTGCGTATCCTACGTTTTGTAAAGCACGTTTGACTCAGTCACACACTACTCGCAGGAGTCTCGTCCATGGGAACGAACACTAAAGGAACACCGTATTCCAACACAAGACGACGAACACGACGGATGAAAAAATCGATTCCACTCTGGGCTCCAGAATCCTTCCCCTGCGCACCACTCGCTCGATCTTAAAGCTTCGCCTCGTGTGGAAGAGTCAAAGAAGCAGCGTAGGAAGAAACGCTGCGAGAACCTTACGTTCAAATGGGGACATTATAAATAGTTGGAACTCTGACGCTGGAAGGACACGCTGAATGTCTCCCCCAACGAAAAAAAACCCAGGTGTCCTTCTACTCAAAATAAAATCTAATTGAACACAATTAAACACTTCCGAAACACATTCAAAAAGAAGAACATTCAATTCCTAAAAGTCAAAAGTCAAAGGTCAACTCAAAACTAAATCTCTCATCACAAAAACTTAACAAACTAAGCCTAATCAAAAAGAATTCCTAAAAATTTCGTCTTTTTATGGCTTCAACGCCGCATGAAAATTTTCAAAAAAATTTTGTCCTAAAATATGCCGTTTCCAGTTTCGGTTTTTGTATAGTGTCAGAAGTATCGGATTTAATTTTTTTTTTTTTTTTAATTTATTTCCCCAGTTGCCCTTTGACATTGTTCCTTTTTATATTTATAACTTTGTAATCTTTATCTTTTGTAACTCCTCATCTTCTTTGAGATTAAACCCGTGAGCATAGCAGTGCCATAGCGTTTTCCAGGGGGCTTCTGCCAGCTTGAATTTTCCATCTCTCGCCTCACTGTTATTTCACATGCTCGTGTGTAATTTAGATTTTTTTTTATCTGTATTAGAAATTATTACAAACATCCCTTGGGGGAAGAATAATTTTTCAACATGAAACAGAATGGACCCGTCCTTCTTTTCCTCTTATTTAAACTCCTCCATTCAGTATTTCTAAAAGCAATTAAAAATTTAAAACAGAAACACCAAGAGCCAATCACCCAGGACTGGACTTTGAATTCGACTTTGGGATTCTTGAAGCGTTGTTGATTTGTGCTTGGTTGCGCAGCATCTGGTTGGTTTTCTAAAACAGCTAATCCAGCAGAAGCTCATGGTGGTGGAAAGAATCGATAATATTTTATGAAAGATTTGCATCCTCAAGTTTTAATTTCGGCAAACCCCATCATCCCATGATCCCAAAAAGTTTCCTATGCACAGGGGCAGAGAAAATGGAGAAAACAGACGCTTCGGAGAGTAGCAAAATGAAACCCCGCATGGTATTTTCATTTTGATTTTAATTTGATCTTCCACCCTGGAAAGGGAGGGGGTGAAGGGGGCTCTGAGGGCGGCGGAGATGCCGAATTTAAGGTTGAATTCGGGTGTTTTCGTTTGTGTAATGAGACCAGCAGGCCTTATAGTCTGGTTTCAATTATCCTCGTGACAAGTGCTACAGAGGACAAGGATTTTTAGAGAGATGCGTTCATCATTTCCAGCTAGGAAAGAGTTGAAATCATTAAGTTTAATGGGCTCGACCACTTTGGGAGTTGATTGGATCAAGCAAGGGTCACCTGGAGGTCATGTGGCAAACACGAGGAAATCTCTGCTTTCTTTCAACTCCAGTATTTCTACAAAAGCCCCTGCACTAAAGTATACTTTTGGAAAATTAAGAGACGTATATGGAATCCTTTGGTTCTAAATTAGATCCAAAGTGTCTCCGTCCCAACACTTTGATTCTACTTTATGATAATTGGAAAGGACATATTCCCTATTTATTACCAAAAAACTTTCTACTGAATTTCTTAAGCTTACCACAACCACCTCACACAATTTCAATGACAAAAGTTTTGACTCAAATCCCTTTTTGTTAAGGCTTTATGCATTTTAGACTCAAATTCTGTTGAGAATTGCAAGTCCGGAAGGATGTTGTCATTAATCCTGTCCCACATGGGCCATATCCATTTCCAGTCAAGGTGAACGGGAGCAATTTAGCCTTAAGTAGTGGGGCCTGTTCCTTCCTCGGGTATAAAGACATTTGGAATGAAACGTGAAAGGATTTCACAAGTTCACTTTTGGACAGCAAAGGCAAAGGCTTTGAGTGTTGTTTTCTGATCTTCCAAATGTAAAACATGGGAAACTAAATTACTAAAAGGGAACCATTGGACAGTGGCATTGGCAGAGTCCAGTAATTGAGGTTCACTTTCCCTTCTTTCACTTGACTTGCTCTCATCCCATTGGTCGCTTTATTCGACTCTGTTTTATTTGAACAGCCTTCCATCCCAACAAATTCCAAGCAACTCAAATGAATTCGGAATTTGCAGAGTCCACCGTGTCCTCGGGTGTGCAATAAGAACAGACCTCAAGAGACTCATCAGCCAAATCATCCCTTGGCCATGGACAGGGGCAATACACACAATCATCGATCTCATATCGATCATTCCATCCAACAGGAAACAAGGACTCACGTTTAAGGCTCTTAGGAACTTAATTGAATTGAATAATATTCTAATGTAAATCGAAATGATACGAATCGTAATCTACGGGAAATGCCAAAGTGAAGGGAGGGAGAAAGTTATTCGCAAAATGGTTTTCTCCTCTGCAGGGAGTTTAGTTTAGAAAAAGTGAGTTTGAAAATGCAATTTAGACCAAGAATGTTATTAAAACGAAAGGAATATTTATAGATACACAAGATTCTAATAAAAAGAAAAACTCATTTACATAAACTGTTAGAAACAGGATGGATGAGATGGGGAAATGACAGTCGAATCGATTCAACGCCATAATAAAAATTTAGTAAATTTTACCACCTAAATTATACCAAATTGTACCAGTTGTTGAATTGAACAAAAACTGATTGGAATTGCAATTTTAATTCATTTTGCTTTACAATAATAATTTTCTGAAGGAAGACGAAAGGAGATTAATTTGCTTAATATAAAAAACGCTTCCAGACAGTTGGAAAATACTCTGGTTGTGGTGCTATGGAACTTTTATCATGAAATTCTGGAAAGGTCAAAGCTTAAGGGCAAGACGGCATAAGGGAAATGTTGAAAGATTTGACCTTCTTCTCCTTCAATTCTTTCCGTATTTGCGATGACGAAGTCGTTGCTGGGTCTTTGTGCACTTTGATAAGTTATGTAAGCCAATTCATCAAGTGACCTCAGGAAAGGTCAATAAAACAACAATTTGACCCAAGCAGCGCGTGCGACATTGTGCATGATTTCTACGCCGGTTGAAAATAAATGTTTTGAATTTGGGTAAATTTGAATTTATGATTGTAGATCAAACGTTGAGTGTGAAGTGAGTTGTGTCGTTGGATGGTTGTATGTGAGTGTGATTAGTTGAATTTTATTTAATTACTGCTGTCCGTGTCTTTACTGCCCGTTGGAATTAGTCAATTTGTTGTATAGAGTGTGAAGTCTTCCTTTATGAAGTGTGATCCTGATTACGCCTCTTCAAAGAACATCCTTTTCCTGTCTGTTCGCTTATTACTTGACTTTGATTTCATTTCCACACGTCCAGACGAGACATGACGTTGATAAAAGGGAAGCTCTTCACCCATGCCCAAAAGCTTGAATTTTTCCAAAAGGAAAAGCACCAAAATGAATCCTCTTTCGTATACAATATTTTCTTCTTTAAAGGAATTTGATTTTCTCCCTCCCCACCGACTCCTTTCTCCAATTTTAATTCGGATTTTTCCTTAAAGGAAAACGCCCGAAAAGCTCCACATCCACTCTGTACATATACACACACATCTTGAAGGAAAAGATTTTTCTTCGCAGTGCAATTTTCATCTTCCCAGCTGCGGAACTTGGCTTTTCTCCTGCTTTCTCCGTCAACAAATTGCACAATGCGAAACCTTCGAGCTCCAAGAATTTTGATTATGTCACTTTTCCCAGTAGAAAATTGAATTTTTGGAAGAGGAGGTTTGGTTTGGAATCCTGTGAAGACTCAAGGCGCTAATCTGTCCTTTACCTGTGGTGGTGGATGGGCGAAATTGAATGTTCGATGGAGGAAATTGGATTTTAAAGAAATCGGGTTAATATTCCAGCCCATTTCATTTCCGTTCTGAAAAAGAAAGCTGAGGGAAGGGGCTGTTGAAAGGAAAGTTTTCTGAAAGAGCAACACAGAGCAGAGCGTCTGGACTTGGGGATTCTGGAATGGGAAAAGTTAAAAGTTGTTTCATATCCATTGCCTGGTCTGGCCAAGATAAACGCTTCCAATAGGCCCTGCTCATAATTTAGAATTTAACCTTCACATTTAATTGCATGGAGAGGAAAGTTATTGGACTGTGCCGCTGGGTGGGAAAAAGGCAATCTACTCAATTGTGCACAACTTTCCCTTTGGGGACTGTGACTGGAAGTGAACTATACTGGCAGTATAACTACTGGAGCAGTATAAAATATACTGGCAACCCCACTTTTGCACACGATTCCAAAACCCCATTTACTCTTAACAGCAAAGGCTCGTCTTTCCTGTTGACGAATAGCAAGGAACAGCCCTCACGTTCACTTTCTCCAACAAAACTTTCTCTTCAATAAATTTCCAAAGCTCTAATTCGATGGAAATTGAGTGAAAGAACCAACCAACGGAAAACCAGGGATGAAATTCAACAGAAGTAGAAATTTCTACTTTCCATTAACAACTATGCTATGCACAGCGTCAAGCTTTTTTATTAATGAATCTTAAGTAATGGCTGAATTGAATTTTAGTTGGCTAGCAAAGGGTCCCTTAAGTTTTGGTCTTAAGGCGCAAAGGGCTAATGTTAAAGGCTGTGCTTGTGAGTACTGCTGTTTTTAGGTTGACTTGACTAGAGTATTGGGAGTCTAGGAGGTTTTCTAAAATGTTTAAACATGAAGCATCGCTCGGTGTTTCTGTCCTGCTGCTAACTTTCAGAGAGCATTTGGAAAAATCAATAGTTTCATTTGCGAGGTACTTCGTCATCCGCCTATATTCCTCGACTGTGCTGTGCGTGTATTTTGGAAGAAACTTGGCTATAAAATATACCCCCCAAGACCACTACACACTGCCGTAGCTCAGCTCTATTGATTTTTCAACCAACGAAATCAAATTTTGACAAAACGAGACTTCCTTTAGCTCATACTTCAATTTATTCTCAACTGCGTCAAGGAGGGAAATCACTGGAAAATTCTGCATCCAGGATTTGTTGGATGTGTTGGATGAATGCAAGTTGGATTGGAGACTACGACAGAGCTGGTGGGTTTATATCCGATTTAGAATCAACTTCGACCCGACCAGGGCCATACACACTTTCCAAACGTTGTCAAATAGAACGGGAGAAAGTCCACCACTGCTGTTAAAACTTTCTCCAGGGTGAAGGGAGAATAAATATTCGACAAGGCAAGAGCTACGGATTGAACCGGGGAAGTTCTTCTAGTGAAATAATGTGGTTTCGTTTTTACAGTAACAAAATCAAGACAATAAAATTTTTGTTATGGGCCACAACAAATGCCTGGGAAATAAATGGCTGGGAGTAGGTTGTTCAGTTGGCCTGGCGGGGTGGTGGTAGAAAGGGAGAAAGTTCAGTGCTTTATTGATTTTCTTCGGACTTTTACTGTCGTGTGACTTTGTTCGTTACAGTTCGTTTTTGAAGGAAGGAAAGCGTGAAAGCTCTGAAAGATTATAGAAGGGAAAGGAGGATCTTGGGATTAGGAATTGTAAATTCCTTACAAGCCTGGATGATGGAATCTGATAAAATTGGAATTACAGGAAGGAATTGAAGGCTGAAATTCTGAGCTACCAAAAACTTTCCCTTCTGTGTGGACATTAATATGTATTTGATTTACTAATTATTTTCTCCTCTCAAGTCTACACGTTCCTCGTCAAGGCTTAGCAAGTCTTGATTGCGTCGCAAAACCTCCAAATGTCGGGGGTTATCAGACACAACTCCCGAAAGGCCACGCCGCCTCTAACCTTAGAATTTTCACCAACTCAGAAACACACCGAAAAAACTCATCCCATAGGAAAGAAAAATTGTCAAAGTTAAACGCCGGCTAAAATTTTGAAAATTTTAATTTTGGTTAAAATTATATCAATTAGGTAAATCGGGTAAATCGATGTCGTCGTTCCTAATAACTAGAAGATTCTAGCCTTGAATTCGCACTGCTAAATCCTTGTTTTAAAGCCAGAATGGATTGTTTAAGGTTATGAAAGCGAAGGTGAAAGAATAGTGAGCATGTGACAGTGATTGGTTGTGATGTAGGAGTTGATTCTTTGTTAAATGACTGAGGACGTCTTCATCTTTGAAGTGACAAAGTGAGTTGGACGAGGATTCACTTGTGGCTTGTGCCCTTGACGAGTGACAAAGTTTCCTTGAGTCAAGGTCCCTTCACAAGTTTCTCAATGAGGAATCGGTGAATGGAAGAAGTCATTTTTATTCCATCAAGACTCCTCTGCATTTAAGCTCCTCCCAAGGCCCAATCCAGTGTGATGGATTCCGTTCCTTGCTTTTTTCCTTTTCTGTTTTCTTTCATGCCTTTCTTTCTTTGGTTGAGAATACAATGGGTGCTTTCCCTTTATTCCCATCCAAAGTTTGAGTCAATGATGGAACAAAAAACTGAATGTGTACATGGAATATGTGGGAAGTGGTTGTGTGTGTCTGTGTCTCGTGTAGACGTGTAGGTAAGGATCGGTTGTAAGCATTAGCCTAGGTTAGGATTCCTTTCTTTTCATCTTCCCTTTCATCCTTTTTATACTTGGAAGTGGCGTAGTAAAGGGAGAGTCGTACACAGACTACTTACTTACTTTCACTCCTGTCACGCCTGGGAATGCCAAGGGAAAACAGACGGAGTCACGACGACCCAAAAACCCCACAAAAGTGAAAGAATCAAAGAGAAAGTGGAGACTCTTCACTTTCTCCAACCAACACGCACACACAACCACCTAACGCAAAAAACTAAAGTTTCGATCAACTACCAAAGTCAAACTCTCAGGGTCAGGATCATCAACCGAAGGAAAAGGAAAGGTCTACGCAAATCCAATTTCAATCAAATACATTCATTCAAACACACAAAAAAAAATGAAATCTTCCTCGCATCAACGCCGTTTAAAACAAATAAAACTCAAATTCACTCTTTAAAATCACCTTCTTAGCTCATAACCGTGTTTTAGTTCTTTTGTTTTGGTTTTGAATTGTTTTGGTTAAAAACGCTAAGGATTTGACTGTATGTTGGTTTTATTATGTTCCAATGAGTTACTTTCAATCCTTTCAATGAGGCTCACAGTTTTCCTTTCCACTTCATTTCCTTCTCCTCAAAATTAAATCATTTTTACTCCTCATTTTATCTCAGTTTTTATCTCCTTGCTTCACCGCTTTGCAGATTGATTACAGCCATGAAGCACAAGGGTTATTTTAAGCTTTAGAATCTTAAAAATAGGACAAAGGAAAAATAACAAACCGGAAGTAGCAAATACGCTTCGTTCTTGGCTAATGTCACCACCCACAAATGCCAATTTTCACTCTGCCAATCAGAACAAAATGAACAGAAGGAAGACGCCATTCAAACAATGCGTTTCTGAATATTCAGGAATTCAGAGTTTACTTCAGTTTGCCTGAAGTTGCATTTGTTCAGTTTTATTTTGAAAATTAGTTAAAAAAGTCTAAACGTTGAGTTTAATTCAACCTTACTTTGGCGTTAATTAGTTTAGACTAATTAAGAACCTTTAATTTAATCAATATTTTGATTCAAGAGGATGACTGCGATGCAGAAAACTTTTTCCTTTGATGACGGGACATAAATAGAAGTGAAAAAATCCTGATCGGCAGCTGTGACAGGACACAGGACATTACACTTTGGAATAAATGGATCTCTGCAGCAGCGGAGCTCGCAGGGAAAGAAATCTTTCCAATATTCCCATTAACACCCGCCCCCCAGCCCCCCCTCCTCGTTTATTACATTATCCATCCAATTGAAAAAAAATGTCAAATTCGTTTGCCAATTGGCGGAAGTCAGTCCTTTCTTTTGACCCTTTGCTTTGCAATTCCCTTTTGAATATCTTCTTCCTTTCAGGCGAATTGCAGTGAGTCCATCATTTCCTCGTTCCGACCGTTGCCTCTGCTTTCGCTGCCATTTTGAATCCATTCAAAAATCCCATTACGATCTGCCTCATTATTTTTTTTTGAAAAACAAAAGGAGCTTAATGGAGTCTCATGGCTCTTTAAAAACTCTCAACGGAAGTTTCATTTTAGGATTTTTTGGCGTTCGTCGAAGGCCTCAGTTCTATTCCCTCTACGTGTCTAAATTACAAAAGTTGAACAAATTGAAAAATTCAGAATGTCTCCGCACCAGCCGTTGGCAGACCTTTGGAAGTAAAAAACTGCACACACACACAAAAGGAGATTTAATTTATTCTTTACTTTTTCCATTTCTTTTATGAATATGCATTAAGTTTACACATTTAAATTTCTGAAAGATGAAACTTGAGAAGGTTTTCACATTTGCATTAATTTCCAGAAGCAAGGAGACCGAAGGAGACCAAATGCCACCAAGACCAACAAACGTATTGTCCTTCCTTTCACAAAATCCATTTTTACGACGTCGTTCCTGAAATCGAAACCTTGGAAAAAATTAGGACCGAAGAATGAATCCCGGAAGGACAATAAATAATTGTCGAAATGGATCCATATCATGGACTTTGAACGATGAATTTCAGTTTAGAAAAATCCCTTGATTTTTAGCTTCATTGCTCATTTGCATTTGTGCTTCATTTGCATATCTCTCTCCACATGGATTTGAATAGAACTGGATTACAATAAGTTGAGATTAAACTGAAGAATCCTTTTATAACAGCTTCTGAATGAATCCATACACTGAATCATCACGATACAAAAACCAAAACGGATGCAGCAGACCAGACACCGGGGGGACGAAATCGCCATGTGTGGTGGACGCCTAAAGCTTCATTCCTTACCAAATCCTTTGCTAAATTCAAAATTGTGCAAAAATGGCTGTTACTTTGTATAACTGCGGAAGCACTTGTGCCATAAGGTGGTGTATAAGAGGAATTCAAAGAAAGCCAAAGGCACACGCTATACCGTAAGGTGTGCCATTCAAGGAAACCGGTTTCCTTTCAGGCCATTTCAGGCCAAACCGGGTCAGTTCGAAGCAAGGATTTTCGATCCTTCGAATTGAAAGAATTGAATCTAGAAATTGTTTCTTGAAGGGTGGAGAATTTAATAATTTTTGTGATCGGCGTGTTGAGGCTACAACATAGCTTAGTTTGTTTCCTTGCGTGGAGTGATAATGAAAACTGTGGCATATGGAGGGGCAACAATGCTTGTGAATATGCAAATGATTTATGTAATAAGTGGACCACATTCTGCATCACGAGCGAACAAAAGGAATCCACGAAACACTTCCTTCCACCAAGGCTACACTGGAAGCTTCTAATTTCAATCTCCAAGGGATCCCTTGGCAAGTACAGTTACTACTCCTTACACGCTCCATTTATCTTAAAACTCAAATATGCAAATGAAGGAGACTAATGTCAGAGGTGAGAAAATGAATAAATAGCATCCACTTCTTCTGTCAGAGTGACAGCATCACAACCATCACAACCATCACAAGATACAAAGGTCATGCAACTGGATCGTAAGTTTGGTCGTTGGATTTTAGCCATGTTCAAATGGTTCTAAAGACAAAAGGAAACTACACCTGGGGACGTTATAAATTTTATCTGATTCTGAAAGAACACAAGAACAACAGCTGCAATGGGACAGACGAAGAGTGTAGAACTTTAACGCCGTTTAAAAAAAATGTAAACTCGATTAAGTGAAAGTTCAGACCGGTCCCCAGGTCGAGGTTCACGAAGATAGTGACGGTGCTGCTCCTTGTCCCTTGACCTTTTGAAAGGATTCCCTTCATGGTGAAAGCAATGGTGAAAGGATTTTGTAAAATTAATTTTGTAAAAGGGTAGAAAAGCGAGGTCCACTTGACGCCCTCTGCTGCATTCTGCTTTCATTTTATTCCTGAAGGAAAGACGGTTGCCTCCTACGCTTTTACAGGGAAAGGTGGAACCCCTCTGCAAAATAACTTCAATCGACAATCCAGAAAATTAAACAATAAATTCTGTTCAGAACAATACACAATACAACAATTATTCACGTTTTTCAGTCCCAAAAGTTTACATGATCAATTCGAGACCAAAAATGGCAAAAGCAGGGCAAAAACGACGATAGGAAAAAATAATTTTGAAGAATTAGAGAATTTAAATCAAATTAAAGATCGATTGAGCCAATCAATTGAATCTTAAATATTTTTAAGCTTAAGCATTCTAAAATTCTACCTTGGTCATTTTGTCCTTTGTCCATTGTTCTGAAAGCTTTGAAAAATTGGAAGAATTGTGGCCGCACCTTTCCTTCCTTTCCCTTCTGTGAACTTGTCCAATGGTTCGTAATCAAGTGGCAGAGAGGGTAGAGGCTTGTGTGAATAAATACCCGGGTAAAAGTCCCGGGTATCAGTCTCGTCGTGTGTCATGGTTGAGGTCCATTCAGGCCTGCAGAACCGGTTCGATTCTCCGTCGATTCAAAGTCAGATCCTTTCAGTCTTTTACAAAGCTTCGGAGATTGAATTATAAGCAGGAAATTCTTTTCAGAATTGTTTGGGTTTAGAACCGGTTTCCTGTTCTAAAAATCCTTCAAACCTGCTAGAAACAATGAAACTGGCAGACGTCGGGTTTTAGCCTTTACAAAATTATGAATCCATTTTCTCCAATAAAAGCTTCCATAGAAATCAGAATTTTTGCTACAAGGGAAAGAAAGGCCACGTGGATGCTTTCTTTTGTCTTCCAAACACGTGCCTCCATTTCATCATAAACTTTCACCACAAATGAAAGAATTTGCATTGAAAATTGAATTAGAATTAGAATATTTATTTTATTTTATTTTATTTTTGTTCTAAATTCCATTCCCTGACTATGCACATGAAACTGTGTAGCTTTGTGTCGGGACTTTGTATTTTTCTAGTCCCAAATATTTCCTGGCGTCCACTCCACGCCTTTTTATTTTGAACATCTGCTGCCGTTTCAGTCTTCTTCCTGAATAAAAATTCGGAACGTTATCCTGGACTACCGTATGGCTTCAATGCAATCTAACGGGCTTCCATCATCAGCCACGACTGAATAGAATTGCCTTAATAACAGCCAATGGGTCGTTGGCACAAAAGGAAAAGTTACATGGTCCAAAATGGAAAATAAAAAGTAAACTCATGGGAAAAGATGGTTGACTCATCCAAGGACTTTCGCACATGGCTTCATTCCCTTTGTTTATTTGCTCATGACATGGAATAGGTTGCAAAATTTGTCGCGGCTCAACCGTTAAAATTTTGCAATAGGTAAGTGGTATGTGTCTGGAGGATCAATAACTTATTCCTGGTGCGTTTCTATTGAAGGTTTTCACAAAGGAATGAAAAGACACGGCAGCTGTGTCTATAGCGTCAGAGTCCCTTGGCAAAAGGACCAAGGGTCCACTACTACCAGAGTGAAATGCATTTGCAATAAGTCCTTTCTTTCCTAGTAATGCAATCTTTAATCTCCAATTCATCTCAGATCTCATGGTCCAGAGTCCTACCATTTCTAAAGATACAAAAGGAACAGTTCAAACATTTCTAAAGCATGTTTTGAATCCTTGATTATCCTGCAACATATCTTTCAAGAACAATCAACCAAGGCTCAACTCCTTCGGTGTTGAGCGACAATCAGAATCTGCTACTCGTCAATCAACAAATTCTCAATTCAAACATCAACCAACCGCTAACTCCGCTTCCTTACAAAACAAAAAACCTGTAAATTAAAAAATTCATTGCTGAAAATTCCCTGAATTTTCATCCGGCGTTTAGGAAAACCGTATTTTCTATGGATTTTGAATATGGACTCGTAAAAGCAAAAAATCTAAAAATGTGGGTGCCAGATGTGACGTTTTCTTGAAAAATTAAAACCAGAAGCAGAAATCAAAAGTTAAAACTTTTGTAGCTAACTAAAAGCTACTCAGAAAT